>CAUOFW020003141.1:0-39722 GCA_963454935.2 Ilex paraguariensis
TGTCAAGTACATAGCCCGTGATAAGTCTCCGGCATCACTTGGATTATTGTCTTAGTAATTACTTGATCTTGGTCAGTAAAGATAGTGATAGGCTTCTTCCCAGACATTGCTTATATAAATGTCTCATATAACCATCGAAACGACGCTACCGTTTCATCTTACAATAATGCAGCACCAAAAATCACAGTCTTCTTAAAATAATTAAAGCCAACAAAACATGCAAAAGGCCGATAATCCTTGTTCGTACGGAATGAAGATCCCTCATAAAATATTGCGATATTTTTCGTTGAAACCAAGGTTGCAGAGACTATACATGTCAAGAAAGATTGCAACAGATATTAGGTGGCATAAAGAAAAACGTGTCGATGATGAGAATGGGTCAAGGCATCCGGCCAATGCTAAAGAATGGCAAGAATTTGATCAACAATACCCTTCCTTTGCTCAAGATCAGCGTAATGTTCAATTAGGTTTGGCAACTGATGGTTTTAACCATTTTGAAAACATGAGCAACTCATATAGTACGTGGTCTGTCATACTTATGTCTTACAATTTACCTCTATAGAAATGTATGAAAGAGTCAGTCTTCATGATGTCTTTGCTTATCCCCGGTCCGTAAGCACCTGGAAGAGATATTGACGTCTACATGCGACCTTTAATTGATGAGTTGAAATTATTGTGAAAAAATGGTGTTGTAACTTTTGATGTATGTAGCAGACATTTCGAATGCGTGCGGCTGTTATGTGGACCATTAATGACTTTCCTACTTATGGGTACATGTCTGGGTGGAGTACAAAGGGTTATTTGGCATACCTAGTTTGTAACTACGATACTTCGTCACAACCATTAAGAAGTAAAATATGTTACACAAGACATCATCAGTTCTTACCTCAAGAGCATGCTTGGCATCAAAGTAAGTTGTTTGATGGTAAGCATGAGAAACGATTGAAACCTGTAGATTTATCGGGGAATGAAATTTTGGAACAACTACAGGCACTGCTAGATGCCAAGTTTGGCAAACATCTGAGCAATAAGAAAGGAAACGTACATCTGATGAACTTAATTGGACGAAGAAGAGCATATTCTTTTAGCTACCTGGGTGAAACTCAACCTTTGACACAACCTCGATGTCATGCATATAGAGAAAAATATATGACAACATTCTTGGAACGTTGCTTAGCATTGATGGAAAGAACAAGGACACTGAAAAAGCTCGTCAAGATTTGGAAGATCTGCACATAAGGACAGAGTTGCACCTTCAACAGTGGAGTGATTCTTATGTAAAGCCCCCCCCCCCCCCCCGGGCCCGCGCGTGGTACGCATTATCACCAAAAAAGAGACAAGAATTTTATGATTTTCTGAAATCAGTGAAGTATCCTGATGGTTATGCAGGTAACATCTCAAGATTTGTAAGCACTAAAGATGGAAAAGTATCAGGTCTAAAAATTCATGATTGTCATGTTCTCCTACAACGACTTATTCCAATAGGAATACGTGGGTTTCTTGATAAATAAATATGTACTGCTTTGTTTGAGTTAGGCAACTACTTTCAACAATTATGTTCTAAGACATTGAGGATTAAAGATTTGGATGCATCACAAGATCGAATTGTTTTAAATGGCTCTAGGTTGTCGACCCAAAGTCTTATCTACACCTGCAACTACACATTAGGAGGTTCAATCCCCCATCACCGACATCGACCATCAGTAGTCCACATACTATAGCTAGCAGTACAAGTATGATTTCATTTGTATTAGACACTTTTAAAATATTTTCTCTATTCATCTATTATATTTTGGTAATGTCAGGGTCGACCTCAAGGAAAGGGTGAGATCCTACACGAGGAAATGTTGTAGAGAAGATGGTGGAGGCAAATGGGAAACTGCGTGCTAAGATCCCTAATGGTGTGAATTTCCCAGTCAGAGAAAATGCACAACATTGCATTAATGAGATGAGAGCCTTAGCTAGGGTTTTCGTCTCAATTATTGTAACCCTATGGAATGATTTATTTGATGACATGCGTGCCCCTATCATTGCACGTCTCCGGGTAATTATACTTATTTTATTATATTTATTTTTTGTTCAAAATAATGTACTATTTTTTTGTACAGACAAGGTTTGACACTATCGGATACAATGAGTCAAAAAATGTTTAGAAAAACATTGAAGCTAAGTTTGCTTGTTTGTATAGTGACCATCATTCTAAGATGCACAGTCACTATAAACAATTGGTGAAGGTTGGTCTGGACCCAAAAAATGAGTCCTACAAACAAGTTAGTACGGATGATTGGTATTATATAATCGAGCATATATTCAAGAGTCCAGAATTTCAAGTAAAAACTTGATATTTTATCACTTATGTTGATGGTTTTTATTTACAATCGGATATTGTCCCTACACTAACCTATATTAAATTTTTTATGTAGAAACGATCTAAAATAAATTCTACAAATTGTGCCAAGCTACCTTACAATCATGCTATGGGTTCCAAATCTTTTCCATTTGCAATGCATGTTATGGTTAAGTGTTTTAACTTATACTTTTTTTGTATGTTATCTTATTTAAGGTGTTGTAACTATACAATTTTTTAAAACAGAAAGAACTCGAGACCCAGGAGCCACTTCATTTTGTAGATCTTTTTCGTGAATCTCACTTTAACAAGAAGTCGAATAAATGGATATCACAAGAAACTGAGTCTTGATACGTAAGTATAAAAATTTTCTTGATGTTATTGTATTTGAGATTTATAAGGTTGATAAGTTTCGTTTTGTGAACACTTTATCAATTATTTTTTAAAATTTTAGAACCAAATGAAGGAATTAAGAGACAAGTCCACATAAGATGGTGAATCACATATGTCTAAGGAGAAGATTACAAACATCGTCCTTGACTGCAAGTCTGGTTATAAGAGAGGTTATGAGGTTGGATCGAAACCTTCTTCAAAAAAGACGTCTAAAACTATTGCAAATGAAGAAGAGGTGACAAGTTTGAAGATAGAGTTGGATGAAACCAAGAAAAAAATTCCAGCAAATGGAGAAGTGGTAAGAAATGATGATGCAACAAATGACAGAGGTGAGGTTAGCAGTGCAGCGTGGTGGGGGCATTGGGGAGCCAAGCAATTCAACTTTATCTTGGTAAGCTATTTTATCTATGGACTTATGTTTTTTTTTTTGGCTAATATCATATACTTAGTCAAATATTAATTTATTAACCCATAAACTCAAAATTTATATATTTTTTCTTGTACTTCTTATCTATAATGCATTAATGAGTTTTTGTGTTTGTCACAGATTGAAGATGGATTGTAAATAGCTTTTTTTGGATACCCAGACATTTTTTCTTTTAAATATTTAAGATATTTTGTTGTTGGGATTTTAGATGTTGGGATATTGGATGTTGAAAATTTTGGATATTGTTTGATGTCATTGAAATTTGTTGGACGTTATTTTATATTATGAGTAATATATTAATGTTTTAGTAATTATGATGTGTTTTTATAGATTATCTATTGCCATAGGTATATGATTGAAATTGGTTGAAATGTTTTTGAGTTGGTATAAGTGTTTTTAAATTGTGATAGGGCCAAATGGAATTTAATCATGTTCATTTTTTGGGCAACGAAAATAAGTCGTCGCTAAAACATTGTTCATCATTTTGGCGATGAAAAAAATTCCTTGCTAAAATGCTGATTGACTTTTTGGGAGACAAATATATTTGTCGCCAATATTTTGTGTACTTATTTTTAGCAAGTAAATAGAGACGGTCGCTAAAGTTTTTTACATTTTGCGATGAATATAATCGTTGCTAAAGATTTTATGTGGTTAAAATAATTTAATTTTTGGCGACGAACAAAACATTGGTGACGAAATAAGAACATGTTTAGCAACAAGATTATGGTCACCTATTGTGTATTTTTGGTAACGAAATTTTTGTTGTCGCTGAAAACTTTCTCAGACGAGCCTAAAGCAACAAAATGATAACGAAATGAGTTCGTCATCAAAAATTTTTGACGACAAAATTTATACATTTTGCGATGAGTCAATTCGTCGCTAAAAACAAATTCATTGTAGAGTTGTGTCAAATGAGACAACGTCTCCAAAGTGACTATAGTCAATAATCATTTTAAAGTCAGTCCAAAAAATATTTGTAATTTGCTTCTCAACATCCAACTGGATACCATAATAAAATGATGGATTTTTAACCGCTTTTAACTGAAAATAATTCAGCAAACTATCAGCTTTACTATATCTCAACTCTTGTTGCCTCCTATCACGGATGTAATTTTTTTGATCTTGCCGAGTGAACTCCAAATTTTCCCTTCCACCTGCTTGGGTACTCATAAGTTCATATGAATCTTTAAGTAATATCCCACAATCCGCTGTCATGTCAATGTGAATGTCTTGCATAGTAAAAATTTTCCTTTGGGATGGCATCATATACACACATTCCTTAAAGTGCAATGGATGATTGTGATCATCCTCCTATTTGACTACGATAAATTTTTCAATTTTCCAATTGAGGGATATGCACATGTGAGTTGGACATTTGGTTCATATCTCGGCTCGCGACTTTATTACTTTTCAATCCCTTTTATCCACATCTCTTTGTCCCTCTTTGTAACAAACATATTTTCTATAAATCATAATCTGGTCTTTCTTATTTTTATTGTGATAGTCTTTTCTCACACTAAATCCAACCAAAACTTCATATTTGTTATAAAACTCATAAGCATCTTCATTCGAGTCAAACTGCATACCAATACTTTGAGTGTTCACAATTTCATTAACAACAACGGATTCCATTATAGATGTCAGTACCTGCAAAAAGAAATTGACTAACTAGTATATTAACACTAAAACAAGCTTCAATGCATTTTTTTTTTTTGAACAGTATGTAACATGGAGAAGGTGGCGATAAGATTTAAACCCACGATCAATATAAATTAACAACAAACCAAAACATCACAGTTAAATCATATCATAAAAATTAATAATTATCAAAGAAATCAATAAAACAATCAAATATTCATATTTTTTTAAAATTTAGGTCAAGAAAAATCCAACTAATAAAATTATAAATTTGTGGGTGTGCATGTATGTTTGTGTGTAGGTGTGTGTTTATACGTTTATACATTTATTCACTTAAAAATATTCAAAATGGACATAAGAATACTCAAAATGGACAAAGTAGATGAATTACAAAACCAAACATTACCTTTGTGAATAAACAAATCTTGCTTCATTTCTTGGAAAAGGTAAGAGGAAAATTTGAATTTTTTTGTTCCAGCGTGCACCAAGAATCGCAAAACCGGTTGTTTGTTTTTGGTGAAGGAGTGCGCCAAGAATGGCGCCAAATCAAACTTTTGGAACTGTTCAAGAGTAATTGTATCAGGGTCGTTTAACGAGCAAAAAAAAAAAAAACAGAGTGCAAAACAGCACCGTTTTGGGCGAACAGCCGCCATATTATTCTTAGGAAAAAACAGATGAGCCGGATCCCGTATAGCTCTCAAAAGACCATTGCCTTCTTCTTCGAATTTTTTCGAGTTCCACGTTGATTGGGTCCGTGTTTTGGTGCTCAAACCGAACCTCAAACCAGGCCGGTTAAGCTTGATAACCGTTTAAAAGTCACTAAACTGGCCGATTCTTTATGAAACCGTTCAATCCGGACGAGTTGGGACAAATCGGGCGGGTAATTAAAAATACTATAAAAACCAGATTTTGGGCATTTTTGCCCTAGTTACTTCTGATCTGAAGCAGTCACGCCTCTCCTCTGCCTCTGTCGAACGGATCCTTGACGACGAAGACTTAACTCAAGTACAAGCTTAAGCCTCAACCAGCCCCTCTCTCTCTCTCGGCCCTGCGATCTGCAATTGTGATATCCTGGTAGGGGAAGGCAAAAAAAGGAACTAAGACCTCTCTTCATTGACGATTTGGCTTCAATCACTCAGTTGAGTCTGCGTTTCCTTCACTTGACACAGCACTAAGACTCAAAATTTATACACAACCAAGTCAAAAATAGTAGATTAACATGGACTCAATGAAGCTTATCAACCGCTATTTCTGCTTCTTAACGGCTTGGTTCCATCGGAAACCTGTGAAGAACCATATGGTTTTATGCCCTGTAGCAACACTATCGTCGGAAATATATTCCTCATCCTCGTGTATGGGTATTTGATTTTCTCTGTGGCGAAGTATTTTTCGGATGGAAGTGAAGTTCTACTGGAAATTCTTGGCCCCGGCATTGTTGGTGGGCTCATCTTGCCGGTGCTCAGTTCTCTTTCCAATGTTGTTATCGTTCTAGCTATTCTCTCTCTCTCTCTGTTAATCTACTATTTTAGACTAGTTATGTATAAATTTTGGGTCAATTTCAATATTAATCACATTATCAATTTTAGATTTTGATATCCAACTAACAAGCATCTCTACTAACGTTGTATTTTGATGTGGAAATATAAATTTCATTTGTACTTAGGCCGTTAATCAAACTGAGTTACTTGTGCTTGGCTTGAGTTTGGCTCGGGTTCAGTTCGTTCAGGTTTGATTCGTTTTCTAAACGAACTCGAACTTGAACAAGTTTTTAAACTCGTCTAACAAATAAATCTTATAAGTTCAATTCAAACTCAATAATTTCGGCTCGTTTATATACAAATACTCGGGCTCGGCTTGGACTCGACTTGGATTCGGCTCGTTTAAGAATTTTTAAAGCTCAATTAAAAAATAAACTTTTCAAACTAGACTCATGTTCGTTCGACTAACAGTCCTATTTGCACTAGAACTTAATAAATCAGTAGTTACATACTTAACAAACACTTTAGTTGATTAAATCCAGTACCAACTATTTGAAGAATGTTCATGTAATTTGACTAAGTTTGAGAACTTCAATTTACAAGTTGGATTGGAAATTGAATACATTGGATATATGTTTGATGATTTTGGGGTTTTTATTTGATTCAATATCCATTAAGCATGCTATTTTCTTAATTATTGTATTTTTTTTAGCCCATTTATTATTATTATTATTTATTTATTATTATTTTACTAGTCCGACCAGTAATTCAACAATTGAACTAGTGATTCATTGACCCGATCCCTTTGTCGGTTTAATATTCGGGCCGAATTTTAAACCTATGGGTCCACCAACTCTTAAGCTAATCAACTAGGTCAGCTAAATAGAAGAAGGTGATAGTCGTTTTAAAACAATATAAATAGAGGAATGTGATAAATAACTAACACTCATACCTTTGAAGTCATGGAAACTGCAGCAATTTGAGGATACCAAAATTAAGTCAATGACATCTTAGACCTAGTTAAAATGATCATCAAATGGTATCTTTTGTCATGCACAACTTCTATATCTGATCTAACCATGGCCTTGATCTAGAAGAGTTTGAGTGGAAATTTGAATATTAATCAAACTTAAAAGGATAAAATATAGTAAGAATCTCTAAAGTTATTAATCGAGACTACTTTTTAAAAGGATAAAATATTAATCGAGACTACTTTTTAAAATCTAAGTTATACCGTTTAAAGATAAAGTTGTGTTGAGGTAAATTTATAAATTTTTTTATACTTGTTTCTATATTCTTATGTTGGAGGAGACGTCCAATAAAATTAGAG
Organism: Ilex paraguariensis; assembly: GCA_963454935.2. Classification (NCBI taxonomy): domain Eukaryota; kingdom Viridiplantae; phylum Streptophyta; class Magnoliopsida; order Aquifoliales; family Aquifoliaceae; genus Ilex; species Ilex paraguariensis. The sequence continues at coordinate 7,614 of CAUOFW020003141.1, forward strand.
CGATTTGAAAAAAATTAGTATAATCCTGTATAAAGATAACATATACAAATTGGTGGGGTCAACATTTTTGGGGCAGTTTTGTCAGCCTCTGGATATCCCTATACTTAGAAAAGGATTTTAATTAGGCTAATACCTTAAGAAATTTCGCCATTGCGTGTAAGACCCGATGAACCTTTTCGTTTGTTCCTTGCCGTCACCTCCCTCTCGGAACTAACTACTAAGCTACTTTGTCCAATCACAAACCCCTGTGTATCTCCATTAAACTACCGTTAATGCCATTTTCTCAGCATTTGTTATGCAAATGACATCATGTTAAGACAGTATAGATCAACCATGTCATTGTGCCTGTCGTGTTAAAATGTGCTCAATACGGGCACGACTAATTTGTAATCGTGTATAATTATGTTTGCATTGTGTTTGATTCATGTCATACACAAATTGTATTCATGTAATATGGATTTTGTATTATTTTGGAAAAGAAAAGAAAGATAAAATAACAAAAACTTAATGCTTCATTTTTTTTTTTGGGTTCAACCGTCAGTTCGGTTGTTCAAGCCAACTTACGTACACCTCAATTAATCTTCTCATCCGTTTTATCAAAGACCGATCATCCACGCTGGAACTAAAGTATTTGTAAGAACTTTTAAAGGAGCAAAGAAAAAAGACAACAATCAAGTAGATTGGTTAAGCTTCCAAGATCATTTTGGAAATTTTTTTGGGGTAAGTAAGAGGTAAGGTATATTATTGACTCCAAACGAAAGCAAGTTTACAAAGATATACGTCAAGCTTTACATTATCATATTTCAAACAAAAAATCTATACTTGAAAGGACCAAACAGAAACCAACAAATAATCGAACAGGATGGCATAATCTAGAGAATATAATGCCCCATACTGTGTGAACAAACATGTCAAAACACGCCATCTGGATCTCAAATATTACCCATCTTTGTCCAAGGTGAACAAACAAGTTTCCAGTTCACTTCAGTTAGATTGTGGTCCCTCTATCTATCCAAATTCATGTTGAACATGAAATTTAGCTTTATTTTTGCAGTAAGAATGGTGAGAAAATAATGGATAAGGCTATGGTACTAACAGAAATATTGTATCAAAAATTATATTTTTTTTATGAGAAAAGTAATCGCTATCCATTAAGTTATAACGAAATGAGATTAAGTTGCGACAAAAAATAAAAAAATAGGATGGACAGTTCAATGTTATAATCGATTCCAAGTAGCTGCATTTTGGTGTAACCTAACCCTTATTTTGTAATAACTTCAACATAAACCACAAAAACACTTTTTGATATCGTAATTTTGTCCATTATTATTATTGAAACTTGGAAATCTAACCTAATTTGTAGACTAAATAATGACATAGTCCAATAACGGTATTGTAACTATAATTGTTATTAAATTTTTTTCATGAGTAATATTATTCAGATCTAATATGTTGACCTAATCGACTATATATAACTATTGGATTGACAATAAATCTCATTAAACATTGACATTTAATGCTAATCCAATTGTTATTATCAATTAGATCATCAAATTAAGTCCAATTAGCATTATTTTTTTTTTATTGGTACCATATCAATTGATGCTTGATACATTAGTAAGTTAAAAACATGGGGGTAATTCCAAAGTTTATTCCTCAATTATTTTTGGTTTGATATTAAAGGAGGACAGGGTATTGATTTGTAGTAAAATTCATAACTATGGGTATTATGATATAAAAAGGACCAACCCAATCTTCTATAATCCACCTCACAACCCACCCTCTCACTCCATCTCCCTTCCCTCTCTCACCTCTCCATCGTTTCCTCCATTGGAGAGAAAAAAAAAAAAAAACCCCACCATGGACAGAGAGCAAGAAGAAATGCAATTCTTAGGTCTCTTCGGCATCTACACAGAAGCCTTCAAGATCATCTTCAGATGGAGAAGAATCTTTAGCCAAATCACCCTATCTCTGGTCCTCCCTCTCTCCTTCATCTTCCTCGCTCATATCGAAGTTGCACACTTAATTCTCTCAAAAATCTTCCACCTCGAATTTATGTTACATAGATCACCACCAGACAGTCGAAGATTCAAAAGAGTCTCCGATGTTATATCATCAGAGTGGGTCTATTTCTGGATTTTCAAGTTCGTTTACTTCACCTTCCTCCTCGTTTTCTCTCTCCTCTCCACTTCTGCGGTGGTTTACACCGTCGCCTCCGTATACACAGCTCGTGAAGTGACTTTCAAGAAGGTCATGAGCGTTGTACCCAAGGTCTGGAAGAGACTCATGGTCACTTTTCTTTGCACTTTCGTCGCATTATTTGCGTATAACTTCGTTGCAGGTCTAATACTCTACTTCATCCTGGATCTCATTGACTCCAATGCTGGTGTGATAATTTTCTACATAATTTTGGTCTGTTACATAGTTGGGTTTATTTATGTGACCATTATTTGGCAGTTGGCTAGCGTTGTATCAGTTTTAGAAGAATCATATGGATTCAAAGCCATGATCAAGAGCAAGGAACTGATAAAGGGAAAGATGTGGATCGCCATTGTTATCTTCTTCAAGCTCAATTTCTCTTTCTTCGCCATACAGTATGTGTTTGAATATTTTGTTGTTCGCCGATGGACATTGGAGAGGTTTGAGTACAGATTTGGAGTTGGGTTATTGTGTTTCTTCTTGCTTTTAAAGTTGATTCTCTTCGGGTTGGTGATTCAAACTATAATCTACTTCGTCTGCAAATCTTACCACCATGAAAACATCGATAAGTCAACGCTGTCCGATCATCTTGAGGTTTATCTGGGAGAGTATGAGCCTTTGAAAGCAAAGGATATTCAGCTTGAGCAATATGAAGTCTGATCAATGATCATAGACTTTTACTGGGAATAAGATTTATCACAGTTGTGGTTCAATCATTATGTAAGATAAAGATTGGATATTCCAGAATATAATCATATTTAATTGCAAGGTTTGCCATTTTTTGTTTTGTTTTTGTTGTATTATACATACTAGGCCTGCACACGGTTACCTATGTGAATTTCACATAAATGAGTTTTGGAAGAAATGAAAGGTAATTGTGGTTGTAGCTGTTTAGAGTAAGCTTAAATAAATGTTTTGAAGCTTAAATCACGGTTATTAGTGATGTAAAATATTTTAAAATCATATTTTAGGAACTATTATACATAATTCATACATACATATAATTATTTTTTTATTTTGACACAAAAAACTAAAAATCACTCCAAATGGATCTTTCTAGCTTTTTTATTTTTTTTTAAAAAAACACCCCTAATGGTTTTATAAGACTTTTTTAATTTTGACTTTTTTGAGAAATTTTTCAAACCACAGTTTTTCATCTAAAAAAGTCAGCTCTAAAGAGACTCATTGTGTGATTATTTGGAAGAAATGAAATGTAATTGTGAAATTTTGAGTTGAGCTAATTTAATAAGATCAAAAATGGAGTTATGAATAGTTATTTAAGAAAAAATAAAGAATATTATAGACATTTCATAACTCAACAACCTAAATTCTAGTGTTGGGTCACTTGTCTTTTATTTCCAAAATTTTAAATTTGTTTTATAGTCTTACAAAATTTAGGGGACTTTTTGTCAACCTCTTGATGTCCACATCCTACAAGAAAAATTGAGCATGTTGCACTCACCCAGTAGCTGTAATGTTGACTTGGAAAAAAGACCTGCCGTTTCCTCCTTGCTGTTGCCGCCCTCTTATGGTAAAATACAATTTTATTCCTCCAAATATGTGTTTAGTGTTTAGTGTTTATTTAATTCTCAATCTTTCAATTATATCTATTTGAGCTCTATGGTTTCTAATTTGTATCTACATTATTCAATTCCAAACGTTCATCAAAAAATCGTGACGGTTGTGATCACGCGCCAATCACGTAATTCCTAACTTTGTGTTTATTTGATCCAACGCGATTGTCGCATGACTAGAAGCGTTAACAATTTTTTGAAGGACGTTTGTGATTAGACTACATAGATGTAAACTAGAAATATTAGGGACCAAATAGATATAATTAGAAGATTGAGGATCAAATAAACATTGCATACATACTTTAGGGATTAAAAGTATATCTTACGCTTGAGGACCAAATAGATATTATTTTGTTTCACTCACCACTATTATCTTTTTTAATTTTCTAATAAAGCGAATGTAAATTAAAATATAATTTCCATATTATGAAGGAAAGGCATATTCAAGCTCAATTTCTCTTTTTTGTTTTGTTTATTTATTTTTTTTTTTTGGTGATTTTGTTGTATTATATATACTAGACTGCCTGCACACGGTTACCTATGTGAATTTCACATAAAAGAAGGAGTTAGGTGGGATTATTTGGAAGAAATGAAAGGTAATTGTGACATTGTGGTTGTGGCTGTGACTGTTTAGAGTAAGCTTAAAAGGAGAGTTTTTAAGGGGTATTGGAGTAAAATAAGTGAAATATGTTTAGACTTTAGTTTTTTTACCAATTTATGGAGCAGTTTTTTTTTACCTAAAAAGACTTATTTAAGAAATTAATTTATGCGTTTTTTTTCTAACTTTTTAGAATTTTTTGGTGAATCCCACATAATTTTTAAGTTCATTATATTTATTAAATATTATTAGTGATGTAAAAAATTTTAAAATTCATATTTTAGGTACTATTATATATAATCTATGAGTAATGTTATATTGACTTAAAAATTAGACTTGATAATCACGACTATTGAATAAGTAGTAAGTTTCAATAAATGTTGGGACTCACAGTGAAATAAATTATTGTAATTATCAAATTTAATTTTTAAGTCAATGAAATTATTTTCTCATTAGAGAGCACAAGAAGAAATGCAATGTTAATTTAGGCCTCTTTGGCATCTACACAAAAGCCACCATGATCATCCTCAGATGGGGAAAAATCTTCAACCAAATCACCCTAGCATTGGTCCTCTCTCTCCCTCCTTCATCTTCCTCTATTGATGTGTCTTGCATTCAATATTTATTTGGACTCTAGTTGAAAGTGACTTTCATTGGAGAATAGTTGTTGGACTTTAAATAGGAGAAATATGTTTTGTTGTACATGGGCTTTGAGTAAATGCCAGGCTAAAAGAGTTGGAGCAATGGTTATAGTATCCAACACGCGATGGATTTCGAGAAAAGTCTTTTGACTTGAAATATTACCACTGCCATTCGGTCAAGAAGTTTTATCAAATAAAGAATGACGACCACAACATGATTTCTTTATCAAGTTTTGGGTTTGCTCTATTTTTGATTTGGGTTATTTTCGAAAAAATCAATATTGGTGAATAGAAGGTTTTTGACACTATTAATTTTGTAATACTGATAGAGTAGACATACGTTTTCTTGTTAACTATTATCAAGAATAGTTTTGTAATCATTAATTTTTGATAGCAAAATCTTATCGTTGTATTTCGTTCATGGACATATGCTTGTTTGTTGAACTGAACCATATAAATTTGTGTGCTCTATTTTTATATTTCATTCCGTTATTATATTGTTTTCGGGCTTGTTTCATAACATCCTCGCACACTTGAAAGTTTCAAACATACGTCTCTCAAGAAGAGTATGATTTTGAAGACACGTCATTTTGACGATGTCAAAAAAGTTGAGGAGATCAAAGTTAAAGTTGAAATTGAACTTAAATTTCAAGAGGCTAGAGAGTGATGGAAAAAATGAAGTTGAAGAGGTAACTCAAGAAATGGAAGAAAAAGAAGTTCGTGAAGGTCTTGATTTAAAGGTGAAAGAAATTAATGAATTTGTAAGGAACGACGAAGAAATCAATGATCCTTTTGTGATTAAGGATGTTGTAGAGGGATCTTATAGAGTAACAATGAACAATATTTTTTCAACTTAACATCAAAGTGAAGATTATTATGTCAGAATTTTTGAGAATCGTGTTCAAGGTGATGAATTTCTTAAAGGTTACACTAATTATTTTTTTTAGTGTAAAAAATATGTTGAGTGACACAAGTTGGGTGAATATGGAGACATTCTTTGATCCAATAGAGGAAGTCCAAGAAACTTGAAGACCAATTTTGCACAAATGTTCAAAAGCAAATTATTGAAATGAAGATAATGCATCTTCGTGTGCAAATTGATCATAAGCCATTGATGACTTTGGCGATTCTAGCTATTGAAGGAGGTTGTACTAAAATTCATGAAATTTTCAAAATTCTTTAAGGCCCCTCAATTATAAAGAGATTTACAAGATAAGCACTTGAAGTTGCAAAATAAAGTTTTTAATGGGGAGCGATGTTGGAAAATGAACTTTTTTTAGAATTTTATTATGTTATTAAGGTATCTTAATAACGTGTGTTAGTGGGCTAGTGGTATGTCTATATACTATGTAGTGAGTGAGTAAATTGTGTTAGTGATGAGTTAATTCTGCTAGTAGTGGACAAAATGAGTCTTAATATTATAGAGGCTATAAGAGTTAGTGGTGAGTTAATTCCTTCGTCTTTGTCTTCAACGCAATCTCTACTTCAATGACGAACAGTGTGAGTCTCTCTGCGTCAACTCGATCTCTCTTCTTCAACTTCAAGACCCAAGTGTCCAGTTCCAATCTTCGTCTTCCTTCTTCAGGCAAAGAACAGTAAGCTAAGCCCTCTCTCTCTCTCTCTCTCTTTTTTTCTATTTATGTCGTTAAGATTATATACGTATTTTCTATATACGCCAGGGTTTGAGGATTTTAAATGACAATGATTTGTAGTAATTTTCATTTGGCGTGAGTGGTAATGGAGGTTTAAGTATCTATTGTTTAATTGTTTTCCCTATTGTACAATGGTTGACTCGTTATGAGATTTTCTCTATTCTACAATGCCTGACTCGTTATCAGAGGTTGTATTTTTTGTAGGAGCAGTACTTACTTGTAGTATCCGTATACACACACACAGAGCACACTCAATCACTCACTGTCAAGAGTTTTACTCATGAATCATGATAGAAATTATGTGAATTTTATTTAGATTGAGATCAAGGCCGTGAATTTTATTGAGATTATGAATTTTATGAAGTTTGAGATTGTGAACTTTATTGAGATTAAGATTGTGAATGTTATGAATTTTGAGATTGAGGTTAAGATTGTGTTTATTTTCTTTATTTTAATTTATTAATTTTATGACAAATTATATGCATCGTAAACATATATCATATTTTTTAGTTAAATTATTATATTTTATAATATATATATATACTAGTTATTGTTTATGCCTGAATGTACAGAATAATAAAAAATGATAAATATTAAACATATTTGTATTTATATCTAAAATCAAATCACAAACACAGAAAAGAGATAAAAAAAATTTAAGCATCAGTTTGTAGAGGTGGTGGGCGGTGACGGCGATGGTGGCAACAGTGGGGGCGGCGACGGCGGTGGGAAGGGTGGTGGTAGAGTTATTGGTGAGGCGGTTTTAAACACTTTTTTTTTAAAGTATTTAAGAAAAATAATTTTTATAAGTATTTTTAAAAAGTCTTTTTAAACACAATCTTAGGGGCCTATTTTTTTCTATTAAATTTAAGGTGTTAATATTAACCATTAAATTAACTTTAAAGTAAAATTTAAAGTGATCGCAATTGCGAATAGTAAAAATCATTTTGTTTATTTTTGAGATTTGAATTATAAGTTACTATGTGTTATATATATATATATATATATATATATATATATATATATATTATTTTTTTATTATATGACTAATCCGACCGATTAATCTAACAGGTGAACCAGTGAATTATTCTTTCCCACTGATAACATTGCTTCACAGTCCTTCTCATTTTCTACCTCCTCTCCACTTCTGCAGTGGTTTACACAGTGGGTGAGAGTTGCTTGCCATTTGTGTTGGGCCTAATTGCAAATTTTTTGGGTCAAACTACATCTCTTATTGTAGGACCATTTTCGGACCCTTTTAAATTGGGGGCCCTTAGCAGCTGCCTCAATGGCTTTGCCATTGAGCCGGCCTTGAATCTCACATATAGTGAGTAATATCGGTTGAAATTTTGAGTGTTTGCATGTGGTTTTCATTTTCTCACCAACCTATCTAATATACAAGGGAAAGAGTATTACTGGTACATAGGCGGAGGGAGGTAGGGGCCAGGGTGGTCACGTGGCCCCCTCAATTTTTTTTTTTTTTTATTAGTTAGATATATGTATTATATATTTATACATATATATTATGTGTGTCTCTCATTTATATTAGGTCCATATTATTTATCCAAAATAATTAAACAATTAAGTCCATTTAAAACAAAAAAAATGAATTCACTATTATCTATCTAAACTTATTAAAAAATTAAATATTTGACCTATCACGATCCACTCAAACCTATTAAAAAAACAAAACTTTTAGCCCAACATTAAAATCAAAATTTTTGACCCAACATTAAAAACAAAACTTTTGGCCCATCATCATTAAAAAACAAAATTTTTTGGCCTACTTGACTAAAACCTATCTTATCTTTTTTTTTTTTTTTTTTTTCTCTCTCTCTCTCTGTATCACTCACTCTCAATTGTCCACTGTCCACTACCCAGTCACAAGAAAAAGAGAAGAAACAGATAAAAGTTCAACATATGAGAAACTCAGTTCTTTGAGTTTTTTTATCCTTACACCAACCTATAAAATTATTTTATACATTATATTTACCCCCTAAATTTTTGAAAATTTTAATAATGGTTCTAGTTTTTGTTTTTTTAATAAATTAGTAGACCACTAACCCTCTAAAATAAATATGTTAGTTTTGGATTAAGTCAATGTTTTATTTGTATATTGATGAAAATACAATATTTTTCTTTATCTAACACAATATTTGTTACTTTTTAAGAATAATTTTTAGTTTTCATTTACCATTTTTTTTAGTAATAGTAGTCTATAACCTAATAAAATATGAAAATTAATTTATATTTAATTCACATACAAGATTTTAGAGATTTTAAAAAATTTTATATTTTATTGAAATATAAAATTAGGTTAAAATGTACTAAAAAAATTATTTTGTGTCTTTTTGTTAAGATTTTGTTTCGGCTAAATAAAAATTGAATTTACTATTTCACAATAATTTAGTGTTGATTTTTTTTTTTTTATTCTTGCACTGAAATTTTTTGTATTAATTTCAGCTTAATATTTTTTTATATCAGTTATAGTTTGCCTCTATCATAGATATTCATGGCTCCGCCCTTAGCAATATACATTTTTTTTTTTAGAATTTTTTATGTTAAATGGACTTCATATATCAAATATAATATAATAAATATAAATATGTTACTTTGTGTGATTGGTTAGAAGAAAAAAAAATTAAAGTGCATAATTAAAGTGTCTATCCTAAACAAAATTCCTGACTCCGCCCCTGCTAATATAACCTAGTAATTATAGCCATAAAACCATGCATCATTAACGATAGTTATTTTTGTACACATAGGCACTATTGAACATAAAATGTGGATTTTTCACCCTAACCCTAAAATCCAATTCTGTCTAATACATCTCTTGTCCCTCCAAAATCACATAAAAAGATGGTTACACAAATTACAGAACTTTCTCTAAGTTCCTAGCTACTTCTATTGCCAGTAGAGATCGTCCTCAACATTCATATACTTGGCAGTTTCGATTCAAAGTTATGTCGATATCCTTGGCTATATTCTCTGCATCATTTGAGATTCCGAACAATCCCGCCCTTGAAAATCCTGCACAGTATAGCCCATTTTTTCCTTTCCAATGATCCGGGAATCCTCGTTTGGGCTTGCCATCCTCATTAAAAAGGTCTGCACCATCCTGCTTAAACATTAAAATGTGCTTGTTAAAACCTTTAGATGCTTAGAAAATGTAGTCAAGATGATGAAATTTTTTTTTTTTTTTTTTTTGTACCTGGAGCCATTTCCTAGCTGTGCTCTTGTAGCCAGTAGCAAAGACGATGGCATCGAGTTGCTTGATCTCACCATTTGTAAATTCAACGTTATCACCTTGGAACTTTGTTATAGATGGAAAAACCTGACAAATACAAAGATCATCGTCATTATAGCCCACAAGAAAAGGTGACAATTGACAACTGAAATAAAGAGTAAACTATTCTGATATTTATATGTTAAACATATTAAGGTATTTATTTATGGTTATCTACCTGAATATCTCCAATCTTAATCTTGTCTACGGTGCCAACATCGATAACTGGAGATCGACCAGTTGTCCTTTTAAGATAGAATGGTCCTTTAGTTGGCCTTTGAAGCCCATAATCAGCAAGATCTCCATACCTGAATTTGCCAAGCATTCTAACAATGTTGTCCACTAGATTACAGGGAATGAATTTTAACAAAAACATTCCCAGATGCACCATTTCCTTTGAAAGCACATGCACCTGAAACAAAACACATTTCATTCAGAAGATGAAGCTAGTGAAAAAAGAAAAAAATCTAAAAGAATTTCATCGCGTGATCTCCTTAACATAAAAATTTTGGAGGTGAAGCAAGACCATCCGACGATACATATAGTAAGGAAACTTGCAATCTTAAATCAAATTCCAATACATGTTCAGTCTTTACTCTATAAAGGATTACCAAAACTTGGATGTCGGATATCTATTTGTGTATGTATATCTTATTAGATATGTATTCCATGCATCACATGGGTTACTGCTGGTATATATCTTATAGACATGTACATGTAAACTTACAGGACTACGAGCAACAATGGAGGTCCTAGCACCCGAGTTTGACAAATCATAGGCAATCTCCATTCCAGAATTCCCACAACCAACAACCAAGCAATCTTTGTTACAAAACCTCTTTCCATTCTCATATTGACTAGAATGCATAGCCTCCCCTCTAAAGCTTTCTAACCCCGGCACCTTTGGAATAAAACCTTCACTATTTTCACCTGTCGCGACCACAAGAAACTTAGCCACATATTCTTCAGCTTCATTCGAAAACAAATTTTTCGCCACGACGCGCCATTTTGCCACAACCCCATCGAATGATGCAGCCTCAACGTTCCAATGGTACAATGGATACACATTAAAAGTGGATACATAGTTGTCTAAGTATTGGATGAAACCACTCTTTGGGATAAATGTAGGTGCATCAGAAGGGAAGGACATATATGGAAGTTGACAAAACCCTTTTGCAAGATGAAGTTTTAACCGATCATAAGACCTTTTTTTCCAGAGAGAAGCACAGCAATTTTCTCTCTCTAAAACTATGTTTGGGACGTTGAGACGATTGAGACAAGCAGCGGTTGCTAGACCAGCAGGACCCGCACCTACAATGACTACTACTGTTTCTTGCACCATTTTCACTATTTTTTCTCTACCCTTTCTATGAGGCTGCCCAGTGCCTATATATAGGTGGTAAATTGTCAAGAAAGTGGGATAAAAGTAATAGCTTAGCCCTCATAATTGAGCTATTTAAAAACTTTCCTTGTTTGTTTAGCTTTATAAATGCATAACTACCTTAGGAATCACAAGGATTATCCCTATTTAAAACTTACCTTGTTTGTTTAGCTATATAAATGCATAACTATCTTAGAAATCACAAGGATTATCCCACCATGTCTCTAGGATTGCTTTAGAACAAGAATTACTCATTTCTACATTTTATTTTTGAGTAATGATATTGATATCTAACTCAAATGAAACCTAAAAGTTGTAATTCAAATGCAAAACATCCTCTCTCTTTTTTTTCTTTAGTTGGAACTCATATCATCACTTAAATAAGTGGACCCTATCAACTTTTTCAATGAGATTCACTCATCTAAGGGATGATATACATTTAGGTTGTAATTTTTGGGTTCCATTTTAGTTGTGTAGCATTTTCCTTTATTTTTGTTAAGATAAAATTTTAATTAGAGGTATGCTATAATGATTTGCTGTTTTAAACCATGTCAATTTTCCTAATTCCATTAAACATGCGTATTATTGTTTTAGGTAAACATAAAATTAGGGATTTGGGTCTCTTTGGGGAACCTTAGGGATTTGCAGATACTTATAAATTGTCCTATGTACTAAAATTTTAATCAATCAAGTCAATAATGCAATATTTTGAGAGTTTCTCTTTCTTTTTTCTGTAAATTCAGAGCGTGTATTCTTACATTTAAAAACGGTGATTTTTTTATTTTTTGTTTTATCGCTACGTCAAGTATGGATTAATGTAATCTTGATCAGAGGCTCATAAATAAGTCAAGCTATGGCTAGTAAACTTTTGGTTCTTGTTGAAGGGTGATTCGGTATTTTCCAGATATTTCATATCAGATAAAGTCAAATGGAAGAAAGCTTTTATTAATTATAAGCTTATCCAAGGTATTATGAGATTACAGTTACTAAGAATAATATTAAATTTCGGATAAGATAATGCAACCAAAGAGAGTGGGATACTATCCATTTGGCAATGCATATTAAAGAATTTAGCTGCGTAATTATTAACAGATTAAGTCATGTTTAAAAATTATTGATTGGATTTTTCTTCAAGATTTAATTTGACGTTGTCTTTTTTTTTTTTCTACCTCATAAGTTTACCCCGCTAGAAAAAACAATATTATTATTTAGAGTTAATTTATTGGCATGTAAATCATTGAATTGGTTGTGGGTCCCAAAAAAATCGGGATTCACTTTCAATTTAATGATTATGAATAATTAAATCTAATTATCATTATTCGTGAAAAATAGATAAAGCTGTTAAAATGAAAAGAACTGTTTTAAATTATCGAGTGGACTACATCATATTTATCTACTTTTTTTTTCTAGCCTTTCATTTATGCAATGTCTTTTTTTTTTTTTTTTTTTTTGAGGTTGGAAGTTGATAGGAATTCATTGATCAAATTAAAGGACAGACGACAAAAACATTGGATCTTCTTCACTCTAACTGATCACATCCTAAAACATATTTTTCATACTGAGCTAAAGAATATGTAGAGAAAATATAATAACCAAAACATGATCAAAAGCAATTTCCAAGTAAAGGGACAAGAGGACCTATTTTTGAAATGAGCAATGCTCACTAACACATGGATTAAATCCCTTTCAGTATTTTTTTTAATTTTTCTTTAAAAACTTATTAATTTATGTAGTATGGATCTTTTAATTGTGGGTAAATAGCATAAATGCCCCTGAACTATTGTTTTTGTTTTAATTAAATGGTTAAATTACATCCAAATCCCTTAAACATTGTCATTAAAACACAAAGACTTTTTTAGGTGTGATATATTAAATTGACACCCCTGTTAGTCACGGTCAACTAACACGTCTAACATAAATTTTAAGAAGACTATTTTGCCCTTATTTAAAATAAATAAAATCAACCTAAGCCAAACTCATATACCATACCTTAGTCAGTTGACCTTGTTAGTTTTTATAAACTTAATTCTTAAAAGGTAGTTTTTTGTATTTTTGGGTTTATGATAAGTCATAGTATTTGAAAAGATGGTCACTAGAAGTGTCCAGAATATTTTGGGAGGCTTGTTTATGCATGACTATATGGGAATTCGAACAGTTTTTCTTGGAGGCAGCAGGCCATTAAGTGGTCAGATTCAAGGTGTTTTGGCTAGGAAAAATTAGTATAAAAGGGGCTGGAGTTACTGCCCAAAACATAGTGTATCTGCGAAAAAAAAAAACAGAGTAAGAGAGTAAAAAATCTGTTTTGCTGTCAGAAAAAACGCAGCAGAATGTTTATGAGCAGAAGCTCTATTCTTTTGTATTTCTTGAGTGTTTGTTGCTGAAAAATTCAGATTAGCTTTCTCTCTTGTATTCCTTGATATTGTGATCATCTTTTATGAAAATATAGAGGTGTTTCTTGAGTAAAATTAGTGTGGATATATAGAAGATTTTTTATCCTCTGTTTTTTGTGTTCTTTGGTGATCCATTTTGCTTCCAATACCCAACAAAATTGGTATCAGAGCAAGTTGTTATGGCCACTATGAGTAATGTGCTTCAATCCCAATTTTTCAAATTGGGAAAAAATAATTATGGGAATTGGAGTATTCAAATCAAGGTGTTGTTACAATCACAAGATCTTTGGAAAATTGTTAAAAAAGGTTATATCGAGCCAACCACGGAGGAAGAGCAAGCGCTTAATGATGCTCAAAAGTGGTGCTTAAGCAATCAAGGAAGACGGATAAAAAGGCTTTATTCCTACTTTACCAATGTATTGATGATAACACTTTTGAGAAGATTTCTTCCACCACCACCTCGAAGCAAGCTTGGGAAATTTTGAAGAGTATGCATAGAGGCATTGATAAAACAATTCGGGTTCGTCTTCAAATATTACGAAGTGAATTTGAAGGGTTGAACATGAATGGAGCCGAGTCAATTTCGGAGTATTTTTCAAGAACTTTGGTGATTGTGAATCAAATACGAAAGTATGGAGAAGATATTAATGATGTTCGTGTTATGGAAAAAATACTACGAACTTTAACCCCAAAATTTGAGCATGTTGTTGTAGTCGTTGAGCAGTCCATGGATTTCAAGACTACAAGTATTGATGAATTGATGGCGACATTGGAAATACATGAGCAGCGTATTAATAAAAAGACTTCAAGTTCTCTTGAACAAGCTCTCCAATCCAAGCTTTCTTTGAAAGATGAAAAAAGAGAATTTCAAGATAGTACATCCCAAAGAGGCAAAGGTAATGGAACACGAGGTAGAGGTTATGGCAATCGAGGAAGAGGCTACGAAGGTCATAGAAGAGGCTGTGTTAATAGAGGTAGAGGAAGAAGAGGTCAATTCACTAATGATCTAAGAAATCAAAATTCTTATGGTTCAAGAGGAAGAGGACGAGGAAGAGCAAGAGGCAATTACAACAATCAAGGTTTTGACAAGAGAAATGTTGAATGCTTCAATTGTCACAAGTTTGGGCATTATAGCAATGAGTGTTAGGCAAGTGCAAATAAAGACGTTGAAGAACATGTGAATTATGCAGAGAAAGCAAGTAATGAAGCGGCATCTACTTTGTTGTTGGCCTATGATAGATCCGAGGAAGATAATGGCAACGTGTGATTTCTTGATTCCAGGGCAAGCAACCATATGTGTGGTAAGAAGCATATGTTTGTAGAACTTGATGAAGTGGCGCAAGGCAAAGTTACTTTTGGCGACTCCTCCAACATTCCGGTGAAAGGCAAAGGTAAAATTCTTATTAAGCTCAAGAATGACAATCATGATTTTATTTTTGATGTCTATTATGTGCTGGATATGAAGAATAGTATTTTGAGTTTGGGGCAACTTTTAGAAAATGGTTATGTTATTAGCATGAAGAATCTTCACCTTACAATTAAAGATGTCTGTGGTAATTTGATTGCTAATGTGGAAATGTCCAAGAATAGAATGTTTCCTTTGAATATTCAACATGATGTTATGAGATGTTTGAATGCTATTATTAAAGATGATTCTTGGTTGTGGCACTTGAGACTTTGACATCTTAATTTTGGTGGCTTGAAGCTCTTATCTAGCAAGAAAATAGTGAAGGGTCTACCCTACATAGATCATCCAGATGAATTATGTGAAGGGTGTATTCTTGGCAAGCATCACAGATTAAGCTTCTCAAGAGAAGTCAAGTGGAGAGCATCACGACCCTTGGAGCTTGTGCACACCGATGTTTGTGGTCCTTTGAAGCCTATGTCAAATGGTAAGAATCACTACTTTCTTACTTTTATTGATGACTATAGCCGAAAGACTTGGGTATATTTTTAAGAAGAAAGTCCAAAGTGTTTGAAGTTTTTAAAGAGTTCAAGAATCTTATTGAGAAGTAAAGTGGCTATTTTATCAAGAGGTTGAGATCAAATCAAGGTGGTGAGTATAGTTCTGATTTATTTGAAAACTATTGCAAGAAGCATGGAATTGTGCATCAATTTACGCAAATAGGACTATTCTTGATATGGCTAGAACATGTTGAAAGGTAAGAAATTGCCTAGAGAATTTTGGGTCGAAGTGGTAGCATGTGCAGTGTACCTGTTGAATCGATTTCCAATCAAAAGTGTTCGTTTCAAGACCCCGCAGGAAGCTTGGTGTTCATTCAAGCCAAGTGTAGCTCATCTTAGAGTTTTTGGATGCATTGCTTATGTGAAGATTCCCAAAGCAAGGAGGACAAAGCTTGATGATAAAGGTGAAAAGTGCATTTTTCTTAGGTATGGTGATAGAACAATGGGGTACAAGTTATACAACCCCATTACCAAGAAAGTGGTTTATGAATAGAGATGTAATCTTTGAAGAGGAAGACATGTGGGATTGGAAAGAAAAAATTTTAGCCACCGAAGTGGAACTTATGCTTGAAGAAAAAGAGTCCGAAGAACCAAGAGAAGTCCAAGGAGAGCCACAAACACCTCCACATGGATCCCCCTCATCTTCTATAGGAGAATCATCATCTTCATCATCAAATTCAAGTTCAAGTGAAAGACCAAGGAAAATGAGAAGTTTGCAAGAAATTTATGAATCTACGAAAAATTTTGAAAGTAACTTGAATTTTTTTTGTTTGTTCATGGATAGTGATCCTTTATATTTTGAAGAAGTGGTTCAAGAAGCGAAATGGAGAATAGTAATGGATGAAGAAATGAAAGCAATTGAAAAGAATGATACATTGGCACTAATTAGTCTTCCCCAAGGTCATAAAGAAATTAGTGTGAAGTGGATATATAAAACCACGAAGGATGCAAATGGTGAAGTCCAAAAATACAAGGCAAGGTTGGTTGCTAAAGGCTACAAGCAAAGAGCTGGAATTGATTATGACGAGATATTTGCTCCCGTTGCTCATTGGGAAACGATTAGGTTGATGATTGCTTTGGCGGCACAAAACAAGTGGAAGATTTACCAACTTGATGTGAAATCGGCATTCTTGAATGGATTTCTTAAGGAGGAGATTTATGTTGAACAACCTTTGGGGTATGTGAAAAAGAGATATGAAGATAAAGTGTACAAGTTGAGAAAAGCTCTCTATGGATTAAAACAAGCACCGCACGCATGGAATGCTAGAATTGACAATTATTTTCGTGATAATGGTTTTCAAAAGTGTCCTTATGAGCATGCATTATATATGAAGATAGATGACAATAGAAGTGTGCTTCTTGTTTGCCTTTATGTTGATGACTTGATCTTTACTGGCAATGATCCAATGATGTTTGGTGAATTCAAGAGAAGTATGGTTAAAGAGTTTGAAATAACTAATATTGGCTTAATGTCTCATTTCCTTGGGATTGAGGTTAAGCAAAGTGAAGACGGAATTTTTATTTCTCAAAGTAGCTATGCAAAGGAAGTGCTCAAGAAGTTCAAGATGGATTCTTGCAACCCGGTGAACACACCTGTAGAAATTGGATTGGAATTGAAGAAGAGCATTAGTGGTGGAAATGTTGATCCAATTTACTTTAAAAGTTTAGTTGGAAGTCTTTGGTATCTTACTTGCACAAGGCCGGACATTATTTATGGAGTTGGTTTGGTTAGTAGATACATGGAAGCACCAGATCAAACTCATCTTAATGTGGCAAAGAGGATTTTACGTATATTAAAGGTACACTCAATGAAGGCTTATTTTATTCTTGCACTAATGATTTTAGACTTGTTGGATATTCGGATAGTGATTGGGGACGAGACTTGAATGAAAGGAAAAGTGCCTCAGATTTTTGTTTTTTTATGGGAGATATGGCTTTTACTTGGTCATCCAAGAAGCAAGCAATTGTTGCTTTGTCTACGTGTGAAGCGGAGTATGTGGCTGCAAATTCAACGGTATGTCATGCTATTTGGTTGAGGAACTTGTTGAATTATTTGGGATTTTCTCAAGAAATTCCCACGGAGATTCTTGTTGATAATAGATCGGCGATGGCGTTGGCAAAGAACCCGGTGTTCCATGAGAGGAGTAAACACATTGATACACGCTACCATTTTATTAGAGAGCATGTGAAGAATGGAGAAGTGAAGTTGGTGCATTTCAAGACTTAAGATCAAGTTGACGACATTTTTACAAAGCTATTAAAGCATGATGTGTTTGGAAGATTGAAAATGATGCTGGGCATGAGAACTCAAGGAATTGAGTTTAAGGGGGGATGTTAGTTTTTTATAAACTCAATTCTTAAAGGGTAGTTATTTGTATTTTTGGGTTTATGATAAGTCATGGTATTTGAAAATATGGTCACTAGAAGTGTCCAGAATATTTTGGGAGGCTTGTTCATGCATGGCTACATGGAAATTCGAACAGTTTTTTTCTTGGAGGCAGCAGGCCATTAAGTGGCCAGATTCAAGGTATTTTGGCTAGGAAAAATTAGTATAAAAGGGGCTGGAGTTACTGCCCAAAATAGAGAGTGTATTTGCAGAAAAAAAAACAGAGAGTAAGAGAGTAAAAAATCTGTTTTGTTGCCAGAAAAAACGCAGCAGAATGTTTATGAGCAAAAGCTCTATTCTTTTGTATTTCTTGAGTGTTTGTTGCTGAAAAATTCAGATTAGCTTTCCCTCTTGTATTCCTTGATATTGTGATCATCTTTTATGAAAATATAGAGGTGTTCCATGAGTAAAATAAGTGTGGATATATAGCAGATTTTTTATCCTCTGTTTTTTGTGTTCTTTGGTGATCCATTTTGCTTCCAATACCCAACAAACCTACCAGACCTGAAAACTTCTCCATCACTTCCACCGACACCTTCAATGCATAAAACCTCTCTCTCTCTCTCTCTCTCTCTCTCTCTCCACCGACCCCTGCCACCTACATCTCCTCACTTCCCATACCAATCACCATTCTCCTCCATGCCTAAGCCTATAACTTACTCACAACAATGTATCTTCCTATTGTACTCCTCTTCCTTCTTTGTGTGTGTGTGCGTGCTTTATCTCTAATTGTCGCTGCACCACCGCAACCACCATCAAACCCACCACTACACCATAATAACCACCATAAAATTCATATCATTGAACAACGATGGCTACAACCATCCAATCATCTGCACAAAAAATCGTAATCAAAATATCACCAAGGAAACCCCAATCTGTCTGCATTCCATGGCGGTAATGACAAAAATTTAGCAATGAGAAAGAGACAAAGAAAATCTAAAATGGGTTTGTTTTTCCCCTCTATATGTCACTTTTTTGTTTTTGATCTAGGCAATAAGGTTTGGCCCCCTCTCTCTCTACAATTGGTTGTGTATATCTGTGGGCATTTGTATTTTTTTTTTTATTTAGATTGATTATGGGCGAAATTTGCATTGTGTTCAAAAAGTTGAAATGTGTTTGTTGTGAAGTTTTAGATAGGTATAGATTTTAATTTTTATTTTTATGAGATAGATTCCGATGATAGTAGTGACGGGGATGATGAGGAAAGAGAGGAGTGGTGATGCCGATTCTAATGAAGAAAAGGGAAGGGATATTACTCATTAGTTTTGAATTAAAATTATTATAAATTATAAATTGTTTAAATAATTAAAAGTAAAATAATTGACATAGAATTAAGTGGGTTGGTACCAATAAATTATATAAGGGTATTTTGGGATTTAAATTCGATGATGCTCGGAAAAATGGCCCAAGTTCAACAAATGTTGTTTTAGGGATATTAGTGGATTACTTGAGTTGGAGGTCAATCTATGGAGAATAAAAGAACACAATGCGTAAGTGGTTCGCTTCAGCCAGGATACTAAGGCTACGTCTACTATAAGGGAGGCTAATGCTCCTTGGCGTTGTATATCATTTGATTTGAGGGAATTACAACAGTATATGCTGGCTCAAGGCCTTTACCAGAACAATTGATTCTAACTTGACTTACTGCATTTTGGACTACCAGAGCGCAACGAAGAAGATGATGCTCTCTTGGCTAGGTAACAGTGTCTTATTTATACAATGACTCTTCTAGGATTTCTTGCTACTCCACCTTCCTTTTTGCTGATTCTGTGGGTTCTCCCACCTCTGTTCTGTAGCAACCTCTGTTATCCAATGCCACTGTTCCCACGTTTCTCGATGGTTATGCACACCAACACCCTCTACTCCAAAGAGTACGTGATTGTCATAGGTGTCAAAATTGGTACTTTTGTTCCTAGGACACGTGGCTCGACAAGAGTGCTTCGGGACAAGCATTGGGCTAGATTCCTCTATTCGAAACTGTCCTTTGGCTGGGTTGGATTAGGACTGGGCTGGGTCTCAAGTTTTCTGGTATTGTTGGGTTTTACCCTTTGGACTTGGTCCACTCTACTTTTGGTATGGACAAGCTATGGATGCTCCTGTTCGAGCCATTATGCTAGCAAGGGTTTTCTGGACTTTATTGGGCACTTGGACCATGGCGGCCCATACCCAGGACCCCATCACTATCAAAATTCTTAAAATACATCAAATGACAGTTAACATTGGGAATTCATGTGTTACATGCGTACAAATTTTGAGGGATGTTAGTGTAATATGTCATACTTAAGAGGGTATGTGTGTTCTAATGACAAAGTTTAGGGTATCTAAATGTAATTTAGCTAATTAAGGTGTTTTGAACTTTTAATTGTCCCAATTTGTCCCTTAAATAATATAATTTATTTTAATCGTTCCTTCCATTAAGATTAATTGTTAAATGACACAAATTAAACTTAATAAAATCTCTCATTTAACGGTGAATTTTAACAAAAAAATGTCATATTTACAAGTTAATCTTATCAAAAGGGATCTTAGGTTATATGGTTTAAAGGATAAATTAAGATAATTATACAGTTTAAGGGATAAATTGAGATAATTAAAAGTTCAAGGAACAATTTAAAATAAAAAGTTGTGATTCTGGGAGTATTAAGGAGAGTTACCCTATAGTTATCTGTGTGAAAATTCAATCTAATGGTTACATCATGTAATTACCATTCCGTGGTGTAACTGATTAATAATAAACAAATAAATAGGATAAGTGAATTTTACTAATCCTATATGACAATTTGACTGTAAAAATTATTGGTGTTACAATGTGACCCATCTGTTAGTTTCTGCTATTTTTTTTTTTTGTCAAAAGCCAACTTATTTACACTAACTAATGATGCACAAATTGGTTTGCACACCACCAGTCAATTGAACAGTAAAAAATGCAGTAATTGATAAGTGAGAGATATAGACAAAAGCAAGACAAGGTTTATAGTGGTTCGGCCAAAGTAACCTACGTCCACTTTTATGGCTAGGGTCGTCGGGTATTTTATTAACTCAAGTGTGTAGGGAGAGCAGAGAGTAACAAGTTGTGAGAAGGAGAAAGGAGATGTACTCGATTAAGTATGATGTGCCCCAAGTGTTGACGGGGCTTACAATTTATAATCGTCTCATAACGGATTGGGGCGACTTAATGGTAATTAAATAGCTAATCTGGCAGCCATAACGAATTGTGACAACTTAATAGTAATTAAATAGTTGATCCGAATGAGGTGGTGATCTCTTCTTAACTAGCGAGGCAGTTACATGGGTTAACTTTTTCCAATGTGGGGTGGATGAGACTCGTAGGATGGTCCTTATTTCAGAGTGGCTTGGAGAAGGCTCTTAGGATGACTCTTACTCCAATGTAGCTAAGAAGAGGCTCTTGGATGACCTTTACTCCAAGGTGGCTAGGAGAAAGCTCTTGGGATGACTCTTACTCCAATGTAGCTAAGAAGAGGCTCTTGGATGACCTTTATTCCAAGGTGGCTAGGAGGAGCCTCTTGGATAACCCTTACTCCAAGGTGGCTAGGAAGAGCCTCTGGGATGATCTTTGCATGCTCCCCTACTAATGTAGCTCCTCGAATCTGATGAGTTTGACCGAGCGTGGACCACTTTGGGCGTTGGATCTCTTGGAGATAGGCTCTTAATTTAAACTGGGCTCATAGCATGAATTGGGCCCTTGGCCCTGACCCATCATTTGCCCCCAATGCCCTGTGTCCAATAGAACTTGGGGAGGAGGACATTCGGTTGAACGTACAACTAAAAAAATTTCAAGAGGCCAAAATATCTGTTTTTAGGCTTTTTTTGGACTTTTAACAGTATCAAACACAACCAAAGGTTATAAGTCTTATAGGGCTCACCGAAAGCTTCAATTTGATATATTATGAACCCCATTTAGAGAAATGAAACAAAAGTTACAGTCAAAATAAGGAACAAGAAATTGGGCGCACGGTTTGGGTAAGCAAACAGCTGAACGCACAATTTTTTTTTTTGGAAAAAATTGGTTTTAGGCCAAAACATCTTGTAGGGCTCGCCGATAGCTTCAATTTGATATATTATTAGCCCCATTTGGAGTAACGGAGTAAAATTTAAGGTCAAAATAGTGAGTAGGAAGTCGAGCGCGCGATTTGGGCGAGTAGACAGCTTTTGGGCATCTAGATTGGGCGCCTGAGAGATGTTGGGCGCCGCTTGAGTGGCGATTTTACTGATCGCGATGGAGGAGCGCTATTTGGGGACAAGAGCTAATAGGCCTTATTTGCGCTAGTTGTTGAGTGCGGGAATGCTGCGGCAACGAGCCGACGTGCCCAATGGATGAGGCCCGTGGGTTATAGATGGCCTGAGTTTCAAAAGCGTGTCTAGAGATGGCAAAAATAATGTTATTTCAACATCAAAAAATATATATAACATGATTACCTGGAGAGAGAGGTAGGCTGCTTGCGTGAGAGTAAAGATAGAATTTGAGGATTGCTCGTGTGATAGCTGCACCTTTTGAGATCGAGCTTTCGACGACCCATGAGAGAGCCCTAAGCTAGAGGTATAGGCTGTCTGTTTCAGAGCAGAGCAAAGGTCAAGTTTTTGGCAACCCACGAGAAAATCGCTCAACTAGAAATATAGGTTGCCTACTTAAGAGCAGTGTAGAGGCCAAGTTATTGGCGACCCACGATAGAGCCGCTAACGGGGATATATAAGCTGCCTGTTTGAGAGCAGTGCAGAGGCCAAGTTTTTGGCGACCTGCGAGAGAGCCGCTAAGCCGGAGGTATAGGCTTCCTACTTGAGGCAGTGCAGAGGCGAAGCTTTTGACGACCTGCGAGAGAGCCGCTAAGTTGAATAAATAGGCTACCTGTTTGAGAGCAGTGCAAAGGCCAAGTATTTGGCAATCCGCGAGAAGATTCACCTCGCTTGGACCTGTTGATTTTCTCAGCATTCATATATTTTTGAGTTTTTACCAATAGTTCTGGCATGTTTTTTGATGGTCGTTTCCTTACTAAAAAACGAAAAATCGATAAATGGAGGCCTCCCAGAAAGGTGGTCATGGTGACTTTGTTATTGAGCTCCTCAATTTGGAGGACCTCCTCATTAAAACGAGAGAGGTAACTCCTCAGACTTTCCTCTCGATCATGTTTTACGCTGAGCAGATGGGTGGCAGGTTTCTGCTGGTGGCGTCCACCAATGAACTGTGCTAGAAATAACCTGTTTAGTTCGACGACGGAACCTATGGAGGCCGGGGTGAGTTTGACAAACCATTGTCGCTTGATCCCTTCAAGATAGTGGGGAATGCCCTACACATAATTTCGTCGGAGACGTTGTGCAGCTGCATTAAGGTCTGATAGGTTTCGAGGTGATCAAGTAAGCCCTTTGTACCGTCAAAAGTTTCTATAAATGTCATTTTGAACTTTGGGGGAAAGGGGTAGTTTGCCACATATGGCACAAAAGATGTGTCAATTCGCCTTACAAGGTAGTCCATGATTTCTGGTCCTTGTGCCTTTATGGCATTGAAGACGTTGCCCAATTGATTTTGTATTTCTTTGATTTTTTTTGTCTTAGTAATTTGGGGCTCCTTTGGAATTGTCATGAAAATGGCTCTCTCATGCTCCACACTTTAATTCTCGCCCTTATCCTCTTGAAAATAGGGATCTCCAGAAGAGGGAGTTTGAGGTAGAGGTGAAGATCCCTTACGGTAGGCTCCCTTGTATGAGGCGCCCAAGGGAGTTCCCAAAGGGGCACCCAAGTGGGGACCTCCTTGACGCACAGGGCGTGGAGTTCCTCTGGCTTGGGGTATCACAAGTTGTGCTACTCCTTGTTGTCCAGTGAGCATCAGTTGCAAAATCTATTGGTTCTGAGCTATAAGTTGCTGCATTGTTTCTAGGATCTGTTGTGCATTCGGAACGAGATTAGTTTGTGGATGAGCAACCTCTTCCTCTCGTGTTGGATTGTCTTCAGCCTGATTTATGGATTTGGTGGTGATCGTCATTGGTACAGTAAGAAAGGTAACTAGGTGAGAATTTTATCATTCCTATAGACGGCGCCAAACTATGATGCACAAATTGATTTGTACATCACCTGTCAATTGAATAGTAAAAAATGCAGTAATTGATTAGTGAGGGATAGAGACAAAAGCAAGACAAAGTTTATATTGGTTCGGTCGACATGACCTACGCCCACTTTGAATGGTTAGGGTCGTCGAGTATTTTATTAACTCAAGTGTGTAGGAAGAGTAGAGAGTTACAAGCTATGAGAGGGAGAGGGGAGATGTGTTCGATTGAGGATGATGCGCCCCAAGTGTTGGCGGAGCTTATAATTTATAGTCGCCTCATAACGGATTGGGGCAACTTAATAGTAATTAAATAACTAATCTGGAGATCATAACGGATTGGAGCAACTTAATAGTAATTAAATAGCTGATCCAGAGGAGGTGGCGATCTCTTCTCAAATGGCGAAACAGTTACAATACTCTCCATAGGACTTGGTCAAAAGATGAGGTGAGAGTTGACTTTTTTCAAGGCGACATGAATGAGGCTCTTGGAATGACCCTTATTCTAGGGTGGCTTGGAGGAGGTTCTTGGGATGACCCTTATTCCAGGGTGGCTTGGAGGAGGCTCTTGGGATGACCCTTACTCCAAGGTGGCTAGAAAGAGGCTCTTAGATGACCCTTTCTCCAAGGTGGTTAGGAGGAGGCTCTTGAAATGACTCTTACTCCAAGGTGATTAGGAAAAGGCTCTTTAATAACCTTTGCATGCTCTCCTGCTTATGTAGCTACTCGAACCTAATAAGTTTGATCGGACGTAGACCACTTTAAGCGCTAAATCTCTTGAAATTGGACTCTTAATTTAAGTTAGACTTATAGCATGAGTTCACCCTTGGGCCTGCCATCACTAACAAAAGAATCATAGCATATCCCTCAAAGTTTCTTTTGGCACAACAATTTTCGCAGCAATACTAATAGGCCTTCCGGATAAACCGCTGAAAAAAAATGAAACAAAAGATAAGAGAAGTAGATTGTACACAAAATTCCTCTTTAATGTGATTCAATTAGACTCTCTCTTTCTCTCTTTTGCTGCAATTGTATTCTTAATCATAAACAAACGTCTTCCAAAGAAAGTTCCGGTGGGGCTCTTGATCTTTCTTAAATAGCGTTCATAAATTATATTGACACCCCTACTGTTTTAGTCAAGTTACATGAGATACTCCAAAATTTTAAAAATTACATAAAAATCCGTCTAACCTTTGTAACGAACTGCTCCCCACCCCATCGTACATCCAACAACGGTAATGGAATTGGAGGTATAGGTGGGGTGCTGGGGCTTGAATTTGGATAAAATGAGTTATTGCAAAGTATCCTTGTTGGAACTACCTCTCTGTAAAATTAAAAATCGAGCATTGATTGTATAATATTTATATTTTAAATATATATAATTATGTAGTGTTTTTTATTGTGTTTAATATGTAATTTAAAATTAAAGTGAAAAAAAAATAATAAGAAAGGTATGTATAAATTAGTGGAATTATGGTATCAGAGAATGTATTGATTTGATTGTCTAGTATTGGGATAAATTTTGTATCATTTGGCCGAAGTAAATAAAAATTAAATTAATTTTGATCATTGTTGTGTTTTTTTATATTTTAAATTTAAGTTATTAAAATATTAGATAGATATTTTGTCAAGCTTATCAAGCAAGGCCCATGGCATAGACACGTACCAAAGTTTTCATCACTAACATAAATCATGGAGGAACAATATATACGACGAAACACAATGAAAACATATATATATAAACAGCATCAAATCACTACAAACACAATAAAAAAAATAGATAAAAGAGTGAACATAGCACAACACTACTATTATTCAACATAAAAAATTAGATAAAATTACATAAAAATTAGCGAAAATTACATAAAAATTAGGTAAGATTCGTTTCTCTTGGAGAGAACAACACTACTATTATTAAACATAAAAAATATGGCTCTCTCTTATATCGAAAACAAACTTGTAAAAGCACCAATCACTTAATTAACCACCCCCGCCATCACCACCACCACCGCCGCCGCCTTCGCCATGAGAACTTCCACATGCACTGCCACCCATATCAGATATCGCCGCCGCGCTTATCATCACCGCAGCCATGCCTGCGGTGTCGTTGCCGGCAGTATTAGTAGTAGCTCCACCATGTCCGGATCCAACATGATGACCATCAACGCCTCCCTTACTAATAACATTTCCCCTACTTTTCCGACTAGACACCTCCGACCGGTGATTAGAGTCTCCTCTTATACGAAGAGGAATGCAAAAGCAAATCTTCTTGCTCTTCATTTCCAGAGAATCTCAAAAGACTCTGTTTGTGGAACTCTCTCTTATAAGCATATGATCACCAGTTCATTACTTCCCAGAATTTAGATTCCAAGATCAACAATGAGAGCTTGCCAGCTGTGTGTATCGTATATTTCTCTTTTCAGATCCAACATAACAATCACTAGGGGCCAAATAAGGTTGGTTAAACCAAGTCAAAAGTGATAGAGAATTGTATACTAAGCTTAATTTATAAAAAGTTGAAGCACCCAAACAAAAAAAAAAGAGTTCTAAACGTAATTAGAAGGATTAAAGCCATATACCACGGGGAAGATGCCAATGATTGATCTTTGGTCGGTTATAGCATGTGCTTCTCATGGAACAGGAAAAGGAAAAGTAATGCTGATAAAAACAAATAATAATAATAATACTATTTAAACCTAAAATTTTGAAATAATTTGTTGACTTAATGATGTAGTTTCATTGGATCAACATTAACTTTTAAGGTTTGATGGGATCCACAATTAATCCAAATGTTATAGTAAATTATGTCAATAAATTAAGTATAAATAACACTGTTATTAGAAAAATGGGACCAAAAATAGAACTCAAAAGTGTGGCAGTTGACATAATAAAAAAATTTTGAAATATTATAAATGAATAAAAGTGGGATAAAAAATAAGAGAATTATAGTGTAAAAAAATTGAGTAAAATCAAGCCATGAAGATTATCTTGTCCATTAATCAGCTGGTTTGGTCCGTGTATTAGGCTATCAAAGGCTTAATAAAGAAAAGGACTTGACTATAGTATTGAAGAAATAAATTTAGTACCGTATTTCTAATTTTTACCATTTCAATGGGTATTTTTATAATTCTTGTAGGTCATTTTACTACCAAAAAATTTATCACTTTTGTGGGTATTTTTACCGCTGTTGTGAGTGATTTTATCACATTTATGGTAGTTATTTTATCACTTGTCTTTTGTACAAAAAAATTTATCACATTTATGAGTGTTTTTTTATTACATTTGTAGATATTTTTATTACTCTTTGTGAAAACTATTTTTGACGAGCCCAAATCTACCTGGGTCTAACCCAATAAACCAAGTAAATCCATATCAGTTAAAAGGCGGGTCAAGCCCAGTTACTTAATTCGACTTAGTCCAAGGTCCAAGAAGTCCGTGAAGAAAAGAGTGGAGAAGAGATCGTCAGGATACACACTCTCGAAGATCAAGGTTACCTTAATTGTATTTACTTTTTGTAACTATCCTCTCCGAAGAATTAATACTCTCATACTCACGTCATCGTCTCATCATGCCTATAAATTATAAATTCTCTCTACATAAGATGAGACATCTTGGCATCTTACCACACATCTCTACACATACATAATTTTTCTCTCTCCTAACTATTGTACCTCTCGGAGCACATCTCTCTTACCTTATTCACCAATAAAGAGCCACCCGCCACTGTTGTCATTTCCGAAATTAGAGTAAGTCACCCTGACTGAACTACTATATATTTGTGTGTTGACTTAATATTTACATTACTGTCATTGATTGTTTTATTTATTGTCTATTAATTACACATTATCACACACTCGACTTTTTATCTTACACGAAACTATTTTGTGCATCATCAATTTTTACCATTTTTTAGGTATCACAATAGTGATAAAAGAACTCACAAATATGATAGAAGTGATCACATATGTGATAAATAGAAGTATAATACCAAATTTTTCTTTTTGGGTATCATAGTCAAAATAAATCCTAAAGAAAATAGATAGCTAGCCTAAGATAAGATTCCTTGACCCATTTTTTGAACAGGTGATGAAGAGACAAGGGGATTTTTTTCTGATAGAAAGGTTGGAAATATCAATAATAATATTTTTTGGACTTAATTTGGTAATATAATTTGTTGATCTAATTGTTTGCAGTCTCAACAAATTATGAGGTTCATTGTCAATTTAATAGTTACGATGATCTCATCAATAAATTAGGTCCAAGTAGCATCATTATGGAAATATAAGAGAATTAATATCAGAAGTTTCCAAAAACAAAACTGGAAAGCAAGGAAAAAATGTGTCTGAGCCCGGGTTCGAACCGGGGACCTCTAGTGTGTGAGACTAGCGTGATAACCGACTACACCACCCAGACACAATACAGCCTGTGGCCTTCTTCTCCAAAATAAAAATACTTATTTACACTTAAGAAAATCCCCTTTCTCTCTCAATTTTTTTAAGTCTACATTAAATAGACGAGGGATTCACTTACATAAAATAAGTTTTATTCAGACCCATAAAAGAAAATCTAGCATCAAAGAAAATTAAATAAAAAAAAAAGTAGAGACAAGTTTAGGATACAAAATGCCATAAACTTTCTTACTTGGCAAAAACAAATTTGTACGCCCTTAGAAAAGGAAAGTTATGATCGCATGATTCGCAAAATTGACCACCTACCTGGGCCGGCCCTATAAGTTGGCCGAAGAAACGATCAATTTAGGTCTCATTTAAAATGAAGGTCCCATTTTTTTATAAGTTTTCAGTATGATCCAAATCAAAAAATTAAATTCAAATAAAATTGAGTCCAAGCAAAAAAATTCTAAGTAGTTCAAACTAACAAAAGATTTCTAACAAAACTGGACCCAAAAGTGTTTGTGGCATACCAAAGTAAAAGGCTCATAACCCATTTATAAGGGTGTCCAAGAGCCGGGCCAGGCTAGGCTTTCGAAATTTTTTTTTAAGGCTGGGTCTGGGTAGTGTAAGTTCAACCCGTGAGCCTATTGGGCGGGCCTACTTGCGGACTTTTTTATATACATATTTATTTAAAAATAATGAATATTTTTGTAACTTAATATTTGTGTAAATTATATTTTTGAATCAAAAATAAAGTCAAAATGGATAAAAATAAAATAATGAACTACATCCAATATAATAAATAAATCTCAACTAAGTTGACATTTACTAACTTATCAGTCGTTTGCATTACTATATTATTTAAAACTTATATGTTTAATATATGAAAAAAAATAATATATTATTTATAATATCTAAATTTTTAAAACTTCAAATTTCGATAGTTGAAGACTTGTTTCAAAGTTTTAAATTTAATTGTCTAAAAATATAACTTTTTTTCCAAGGAATGGTGGGTGGGTGGATGGGTTAGGCTTGCAAGCGGGCTCTTGGGCCGGGTAATGGGTTTGGAGGTAAACTCAAGCTCTTTTTTTAAGAATTAGCGATACCTATGACTGAAGTCACTGAATATTAAACTATGACACTATGCGTATATTGGAGTGTGTGTACAGCTGGAGTGTATATATAATATATGTGTGTGTGTAGTGAGTGTGTATTGGAGTATGTGTAGCTATGTATTGTGGAGTATTTGTGTTGAGTTTGTGAAATTTGGGAGGAAAAGTGTGTAATGGGTGTGTGAAATTTGGTGGGATAAATATACCCCTCATAAGTTCAAACATCTACCTATCTTATTATATAGATATTGGACTTGGGCGGGCCAACTATTGGACTTCAGACCGGGTAACGAGACCCGTGGATAATCCGGTCCATGGACACCCCTACCCATTTAGTTAAAAACATGAAATTTTAACCAAAAAAAAAATGTATATAACTGTCACAAGCAAAAATAAATAAGTCAATAATTAATACCATTAATTACTCTTTTTAACTGATCAATTATATCAATCAAACACACTCTCTCTCCTATGTTTCTCCTTTTAAAACATCAACCCCCCTATCTCTTTCTATGTCTTTCTCTCACACACACAAAAAAAATTAATTTTTATGTCCAACTAAAAACAAAATAAAGAATTCTCTCTCCCCTTTGGCTTGTGACCACCTTTTTAATTTGCACAACAAAAGTCATCAAAATCAGCCCTGGTATATTATTTTATACTCACACTTTCTCTTTTTCAATGTTATTTTGTACAAAATATAGTTTCAATCAATTTATAAATGTTATTTTTTTTATAATTTTGATTTTTATTAAGTTTTTAATAGAGAGTATGTGATTGATTTATAAAAAAAATTGGATTGTCAAAAAACTGTGGCCACTAAAAAATAACAATTCAGATATAAGAACTTAAAAAAAAAGAGAAAAATAGAAAAACTTATTAAATCATTAAAAAAAGGATCTCTCAATAAATTTATCATTAGTAATAAAATAATAGCAAAAGATTTAAGTGAAAATTTTGAAATAAACAAGTGATAGATCTTAAATAATTAGAAGATATTGAAATTATATGATGAAAAAATAAAAAATAAAATTTTTATAATGATAGTCGAAAATATAATATAATAATTGTTGATCATGAAGAACAAACAAAAAAATTATTAGTAATTTTGAATTTTAAATAATTAAATAAAAAATTATATTAATAATAATGATAAATAAAAAAAAAGAAACCTGCTTAACATCATCGCTTTAGGCTCCAAAACAGCTCGGCCGCCCCTGGCAGCTACTCCCTGGTTAGCCCAAAACAGCTCTCCAACCCATGGCTTTGAAGACTCATCATAAACTGCATAACTCGCATTCACTTGTGTTCCCCGCCGGCAATTATTTCCACATTTTTCTTAAGAAATGGACAAAAATACTCGTCTATTGGGTCGTTCCCGTTCCCGTTCCTGTTTCCATTCCCGTTTCCGAGGGTTACTCCATTTGCAGCATGCAGATATAGTTCGTCGCATTGGAAACTCCAGTGGTATTGAACGTTGGTCTGTGAAGTGTCCACGTAATTTCATAAGCCTTTCCGACCGTAGTTGATTAGGGTCCGGCAGTTATTCTTACATTGCGGGTAGAAAGAATTCAATACCAAACTTTTGTAAGATTTCCATGATTAGCATGCATAGTAAGGGAGAGAAAATTCCCAAAACCAAGAGCCTGGGCCCTCCTCCGAAATATTATTGTTAGGTTTACCAAGTTTTTATCAAATTTTTCATTTCAAGTACTTAAAATGAAAATTTTGGTAAAAAATATTAGTTAAAATATCATTATCCCTAAATTGAGCTGAAAGAGCTTTCAACATTATTATATGGGACCGAAATATTTGTATTATTTGCAAAAACTGTTAAGACTTTTTTCTTTTTTTTTTCTTTTTTTAAATAAGAGAGATTGTGTAAATTTTTTTTTATGATAGAGTAATGTTATTGGGATTTAAAAATATAATTTAATTTGTTGGTTTAATGATATAATTTCATTTTAGCTATAGAATCGAAATCAAGTTCTAATGTCTAATTGGGTCCATCGTTAATCTAATGATTATATTAAAGGGTTAATTGTAAGTTGCACTCTGAAAAATAGTTAGAATCTCAATTTAGACCCCTAAAGATCAAAAATCTCAATTTACTCTTTCAAAGATAGAAATTTGTATCAATGTGCACCTCAAAGATAAAAAATCTCAATTTGCACTCTCAAAATAGAAATTTGTATCAATGTGCTCCTAAAACTAAATTAATAAATTATACCTAGATCCCCTCATACTTGTCACTTAATCATTTGGAACCCTTCACATTTAGAATATTACTCCTATAATCTCATAATTTTTGTGCACGTGTAACGCGTAACCCGTTTACGTTGATATTGTTAATATAACCGTTAAAAAATATGATTTTATCCTAATAAAAAATTTATAATTTCAGATTACCCTTTTATTTTATGGGTTCGATATACTACTAAAGTTCAAAATCAATCTTACCATTTGAATGTCCAAT
>CAUOFW020003142.1:0-39710 GCA_963454935.2 Ilex paraguariensis
TTGTCCTAGGTATTCCAAACCTATAGATTATGTATTCTGGACCTTCTGCTCCATAATTTTTGCAAGGGGTTCCATCTTAACCCATTTGGTGAAATAATCTACCCTAATTATAGCAAATTGCATTGTCCAATGCTGGTAGAAAGGGGTTCGAGTATGTCTAATCTGCACTGTTGGAATGACCATTGACTAACCACTGAGGTGAGGAGCTCTAGTAGGCAGTGTGGGATATTGTCATGCAATTGGCAAGTCTTGCATTTTTTGACTAGCTCTACCGCATCTCTGAGCAGGGTGGACCAAAAATATCTCTGCCTTAAAGTTTTACCAGCCAGAGCTAGAGCTCGAGCTTCGACATGATTGTCGCAGATGCCTTCATAGACTTCCCTTAAACACACCTCAGGAGTGGTGCCGAGAAGCCACGTTTGTACAGGTTCCCTTAAAGGAAGGTGAATCTAAACGACCTGGCTCTTAGCTTTGCTACTTCTTTGGAATCCACTGGTATGGTTCTATTCTAAAGGTATTTCCTGATTGGATCCATCCAGGTTGGCTGAATCTATACAGGGAACATTTTTTTATCTTCGAGGCTACTGAAGGCTCGGCTAGGTGTTCAACTGGAATCATCCTATCTAGGTTCTCTAGAGAGGCAGTGGCTAGTCTTACTAAGGCATCAGCTCAAGAGTTTTCAACTCTGGAGACATGCACTTCTTTAACTTGTACAAATTTATTCATTAGCTCTTGTACCTTCTTCAGGTATAAAATCATTCTTTCTCCCTTAGCTTCGTACGTTTTCTCGATCTGTTTTACCACTAGCTTGGAATCGCTGTGAATCACAAGGTGTACTACCTCCATGGAATGTGTCATGTTGAGCCCAACAATAATGGGTTCGTACTCAGCTTCGTTGTTTGAAGCTTTGAATCTGAACCTAAGGGTATATTCAATGTTTATTCCATTGGGGGAGGTCAGGATTATTCTAGCACTGCTGCCTTGGGCATTGACAGCTTCGTCTAGTGAAAGCTTCCACGTTGGGAGGTCGGGTACCAACTGGGTCGCCTCTATGGATGCTTCTGGGCTTGTTGTAAATTCTGTAATTAAATCTGCCAGAATTTGTCCCTTGATCGCAGTTTTGGGTTTGTACTTGATGTCAAACTCGCTGAGCTCTATCTCTCATTTGACTAGCCTCCCTGATGACTTGGGCTTGTGCAACACCTGCTTTATTGGTTGGTCTGTTGGAACCTCTATTGTATGACCTTGGAAATAAGGCCTGAATCTCCTTGCAATTGTTACCAGAGCTAAGACTAGCTTTTTCATCTTTGGATATCTATCATCCGCCCCCCTCAGAACTCTGTTGTAATAGTAGACTAGTTGTTGAGCTCTATCTTGTTCTCTGACCAATGTTGCGTTAGTTGAGAAATTTGAGATAACAAGGTATAAAGTGAGCACCTCACACTCTCTCTCAAACTCACAAAGGTTGAGGATGAACTGAGGTTGTCCTTCAGGGCTTTAAATGCCTCCTCGCACTGTGCATCCCACTGAAACATTTTTTTTTTAAGATTTGGAAGAAGGCTGACACTTTTTGCTTGACCTGGAGACAAAACGACTTAAGGCTGCTATCCTTCCCGTTAGACGTTGAACCTCTTTTGTGCTTAAGGGTGGTTGCATGTCCATTACAACTCTGACCTTCTCTAGGTTAGTCTCTATTCCTCTGCTATTGACTATAAAACCCAAGAACATTCCAGCGAAGACCCCAAAGGCGCATTTGGCTAGGTTGAGCTTCATTTGGTACTTTTTAAGGATCTAAAAAGATTATTCGAGATATATGATATGGAGCTCAGCTTTTAATGATTTCACCAACATGTCATCGATGTATACCTCTATTAATGTCCTGATCTGTTTTTGGAACATACAATTCACCAAATGCTAGTAAGTGGCTCCAGTGTTCTTCAGTTCGAATGGCATAACCTGATAGCAATATGTCCTTTGCTCAGTTACGAAGTATGTCTTCTCTTGGTCGTTGAGGTCCATCCTATTTTGGTTGTATCTTGAAAAAGCATCCATGAAGCTGAGCAATTCATGCCCAGTGAAGGCATCCACAATCAAGTCAATTCGGGATAAGGGGAAGCTTTCCTTTGGGCAGGCACGATTTAGGTCAGTGAAGTAGATGCAGAGACGTCACTTGCTGTTGATCTTCTTTATAAAGACCACATTGTCCAGCTGGGTCGAATAATCTACCTCTTTGATGGTCTTGGCATGGAGGAGCTTGAAGACCTCCCCATTTATTACTTTCTAGCGTTCTGAGACAAAATTTCTTCGTTTCTACTTGATGGGCTTGAAGGTTGGATCCACACTGAGCTTGTGCGTGATGACTAAGAAATCAATTCCCCGCATGTCCTCTTGCTTTGATGTGAATACCTCCATATTCTTTTTGAAAAAATTGAATAAGGAGGTCTTTAACCTCTTTGAGTAGCTTTGATCCCACATACACCAAATGCTCTAGTTCTTCATCGAGTTGGACAGACTCCATCTCTTCTGACAGCATGGGTCTTGTCTCCAGTTCATAGACAAGACCCATGTATCATAGATGTCATGTAGAATTCTCGTGCCACTCGCTGGTCTCCTCGGACTACTCAAATGCTATTTTCGGTAGAAAATTTTGTAAACTCTCACATTCTTATCTTTATATAACAACATAATTATTTTTTGAAATGTTCATATATGTAATGATGAAAGTATGAACTATATAGATTTTAATATTAAAAATAAAATGTTAGACGAGGTAATAAGGTGTGTAGTAAAAGGAAGTATTCTAGAATTAAATCACATTTTAGATAGAATTTGGATAGAAAAGAATTTGACATTGTCTTAGTATTTTGACCATAAATTTTTACCTTGATGTCTGTTTGATCTGAAATTTGTGCAGTAAATACTAGATTTTTAGGGTTACAAAAGAGTATTTCACAAAAAAATTTCAAATCGACCTCTAAATAGACCAAAAATTCATTGGAAGTTCAATTAAAAATAGGAGTCTGTTCAAATGTGAATGAATCCATTTGAGCGACAATTAGTCCCAGTACTTTTGTGTCTGACAAAACTCTGATGAAAAAACAAAAGTACTAGGAGTAAGAAACGTTCGAATCCCAAAATGACATTCGAACGTCAGGTAGATAGTTCGAACGTGAGGTCGTGATTCTGAGTATTAGATTTGCATCGCTTGGACTGTTTTTTCATAATATA
Organism: Ilex paraguariensis; assembly: GCA_963454935.2. Lineage (NCBI taxonomy): Eukaryota > Viridiplantae > Streptophyta > Magnoliopsida > Aquifoliales > Aquifoliaceae > Ilex > Ilex paraguariensis. The sequence goes on from CAUOFW020003142.1 coordinate 3,229, forward strand.
AATACCCAAGGATCCTTGCCCTATTTCATCAGTTCTTACCCTAGATAGTCTTGGAGAGCAAGAAAGAAGAGGAGAAACACAAGATTAAGAGGAATTTTCACACTGAAACGGATCAAACACGCTAGGTTTACTAACAAACTATGTAACCAAAGTAGGAAATTTTTCTAGAGTTCTTTTATTGAGACTTAGGGTATAATTATGTATGTTTTTAATCTTTAATCTTCTTGATAATTATATGATAATTATGTATGATTTTTTGGTTTCTTTATCATTGAAACATAGTCTTAAATAAAATACATATTTGGGTTCAATGAATACTTGTTCTTGAATTTTTAAAACCCTAATTTTTCTAAATATATGTTTGATTGTGAAAAATACATGGATTCTTGATTTCTAAATTCCTATTCTATATTAAATCATATTTTCATCTAATACTTGTTCTTGTTCCGAGAAAGTATGATATTTTTGACAAAATCCTAAAATTTTGGATATTAAAATTGTAATGATTTTCTTGATATGATCTCTTGTATATTTTAATTCCTTTATTACTGTAGTATATTGAGAATTGTACAATTGTGATATTTAAATTGTTAATAAAAATTTTGATTGATTAAGATTATGGTTGTTGAGAAAATTGTGATTTCATCTCTTGTATGGTTTGTTATGACGGACTTGAATTGCCTTCGAGAGCTGTCGTAGAGTTTTAAAGGTTAGTCTATTCCAGTGGGGGCGAGATGGTTGCCTAACACTTGTAATGGATTTTTGTTTGTAAGAGCAACCACTATTGTTCACATAGGATCGAGGCTGAGGGATGATATACCTTTCTTGGGAAGGATTCTTCAATGCAGTAGGAGACGGTATACGTCTTTCCTAAAGTGGTTTGTGATGTGCCCTACGGGGAATAATTGAGATTGTGTGGTTGTGGTGGGTGAATGAGGTAGAATCGTTGTGTAGGAATTTATTGTATTCCGTATACTTGAGATCATTACAACTGTCATAGTTTTACTCTCAAAAATTTATATATGTTATTTTTCAAAAGAAACTTTCTTTCTTTTATTTGTTTTAAAACTTTGTTAGGATTTGGGAGCGATTTTCTACTGACTTTTACTCACCCCTTACAAAACATTACAAATTTTTGCAGCGAGGAGGATGTCGAGTTAGATGAGCAGGTTGATCTCGAGGCTGGAGAGGATCAGTATGAGGATCCTGAAGTGGAGGCTTAGAGATGCTTTATTTTAGTTCTGATTATTATATTTGGAGAGATTTTTGTGGAACAATGTTTCAATTAGTTTTATTATTTTGCTGTTAGATATTCTTCAATTTTGAATTGTAAATTGGAGAAGTTTTAATGTTTTGTTGCTTGTAGTATTTATTCTTTATCAGGTAGATGAATGATTTATTATCCAATAGTTATTTTTAGTTGCTCTCATGGTTAAATGGTTTGTAGATAGTAATGTCTTCTAGGGTAAATTTTGTGACTTTACAAACTTCATTACGAGTTAGTAGGCAAAATGAATGGCCCTCATGACGTTGAGGGAAGGCCTTCCTAGAAGAACGTTATATACTGAAGGGATGTCAACTACCAGGAATCTTACTGTGGTAGTGGATTGTCAAGGTGGGTCTCCTATTGTGAGAACAAGCTGGATTGAGCCCAGAGGTATTACCCTCTCTCCCGAGAATCCAAGCAAGTGAGTCCTCGTTGGTTTGAGCTTGTCTCTGCCAATATTCATCTTGTCGAAGGCAGATGCAAAGATGATATCAACAAAGTTTCCATTGTCGATTAGAACCCGATGGACGGTTCTGTTGGTGATAATAGCCCTCACCACCAAGGGATCATCATGGGGATGCTGGCAACCTTCCAGATCTGTATCTGAGAAGGTTATGTTCATGCTCAGCCGAGGTGCTTTGGATACATCTTGTACCTCTCATACTTCTTCCGCTCAGACTTTGCGCATGTGGTCCTTCCTAACTAAGATGGTTTCCCCACCTCTAGCAAATCCTCCTAATATTATCCTGATTTCTCCTAAGGGTTGTTGGAGTTGCGCAGGAATTTGCAGCTACAGTGTTGGGGGTGGGTGAGCTTGATTTTGATTGTCTTAAGCTATGAAACGGCATAGTTTTCCCCTTTGAATCAAGAACTAGATCTATTTGTTCAACTTGATGCAATCGTCGGTGAGGTGGTCATGGTCCCTATGATACTCACAGTACTTCGTTGCATCCCACTTTGCGAGGTCTACCTTTATCCGAGGTGACCACCTCATAAATTTTTCATTTTGTACTTTCATATAGGACTTGAGACACCTTGGCATCGAGGGGAGTGAACTATCGTGGTACGAATCTTGGTTGTAACTCCTGAGGTGGAGCACCCAAGCGATCTCTAATGTCTCCTTTTCTTTTTGGAGAGCAATCTTTGTCTCTTCGTGAAGACCAGTCTTGACTCCTCTCTTTCCTAGGACTTTGGTCCTTCCTCTTCCCTTTCTCCTTGTGAGTAGTTGAGCTCCTAGCCTTGTAAATGAGAGTTTCCTCGCCATTGATATATTTCTCTACCTTGGCAAGGATTTCTGTCATATTGGCTTGTGGGTTCTTGGAAATGAAGAACATAAAGTCCTTCGATTGGACTCCCAGCTCTACAATGAAGGTAATGAGGGAAAATTTCTCATCAGGGATATCTACTTTTAGAGATTCTGAATTGAACTTCCGAATGTGGCTTCACAACGTCTCATTGGGTCCCTGCTTTACATTTAGTAAGTGATTGTTTGGCTTTCGGTAGGTTCGAGCTCCTATGAAATGCAAGACGAATGAGATGGAGAGTTCCCAGAAAGAGAAAATGGATGCATGAGTCAGCCTATTGAACCATGCTAAGGTTGAGCCCTTTAATGTGATGACAAAGGCTCGACAACGCAAGGAGTCTTGATATCCATGTAGCTCCATTTGGTTTTTATAGGTGTTAAGGTGGTCTATGAAATCCTTCATTCCATCGAATGTCTCTATCTAAGGCATTCTGAACTTAGATGGGAGAGAAAAATGTAGCACCTCTGTAGTAAAGGGAGATTCTGTTTGTTAGACCACAGCGTCCATAGTCACTGGGGTTTTGCCCTTTACAACCTCCTTCATGTGGCTGACCTCTTGTTGAATTTCCTTGAGCGTTGCTCCCAATATTGTTCCTTTCTGTTCTGCTGAAGTGGGGGAAATTCATTCTTGTAAGTTCCCCTGTTTAGACTCTGTACTTCCTCGTTGTCCTCGTTCCTCTAAGCTCGACGATGGGCATTGCCCATTGTCTGGCTACGCTCATCCCCCTCAGTGATGTCTCTCAGAGGGTTGAGGTGTTGTTGTTCCCCTTGTGAGGGACCGTCTTGGGCTGGTTATGCCCTTTGGGGACGTTGGAAGAGGCTCAGCAACTCTTCATTCTGTTGGAGGAGGCATTGGTTGGCTAGGCGAAAGGCCTCAAATTCGTTGTTCGGAGGGAGATTCAGCATGGGAGGATCGATCTTCAGATTAGACAAGAAATCATGTGAATTTTTCTGCTATCTTTTAGTGGCAGCTTCTTGTTGGTTCTGTAATTGTAGGGGATTCATCTGACTTTTTCTCATATTGCACATAGAAACCATCAATTACTAAAAAACATAAGTAGAATTTTAACAGGAACAGTCGTCCCCACAGACGACGCCAACTAATGATGAGTCTAGCGCAATGAAGTAGAAGTGGAGAATTAGTGAGCACTAAGTGATTCAATCTGAGCTTCTAGGCTCTTGAGAATTGGACCAAGGAAAAGGGATTAACATACAGAGGTTTATAATGGTTCCCCAACTTAGGAGCTCGACTAATCCACTCTCAAGGTAGTCTCTTAATCCTGGAAAATATATTGATAAAGGGGAATTTACACAGAGTATTGAGTTAGACTATAATTACTTGTTGTATTACTGGGGTTATGCCCCTTATTTATAGTTGGCCCCGAGCTTCGCTTGATCCTTGGTGTGATCCTTGCTTCTCCTTGTAACGGTTGCTACTATCCCGCAACAATAGTGAAGAGTGTTGGAGCAGTTGTGATTCTTATACTTGGATAAGCGACCATTACTATCGAAGTGGTGTCTGGTGGAGGCCAATTGTCTCATATGTTGCTCTCCTTGAGAGGCAGAAGCAGGAGCTCGAGGTTTGCACTTGATATCTATGGGCGACTAAAGTGAACTGAGCTCCCGACCTAAGAGAGTACGACTCGAATTAAGGAGCTTAATCTTAGGCATATTCAAGGTACCAACAACTGAGAACGAGTGTTTGGTGGTCTTACATAAATCTGTGAAATGTCTCTTTAGGATTACCCACCATGTTTGCAAATGTACAACATGTCCATACCTTTGTGGGTCAGTCCTGATTTGACTAAATGGCTGGTTGTTGAAATGTTAACTTCTTCACTTTTTATTCTCTAAGTGTTTGTAAATTATCTAAATGTACAAAATGTCCATACCTTTGTGTGGGTCAGTCCTGATTGACTAAATGGCTGGTTGTTGAAATGTTAACTTCTTCACTTGTTAGAGTAATACTTCGTTGACTTAAAAAATTAAATTTAATAATTACAATAATTGATTTTATTGTGATCTCAACATTTATTATGACTCATTACCTATTCAATAGTTATAATTATCTAATCTAATTTTTAAGTCGATATAATATTACTCCATTTTTTATTCTCAAAGTCCAGTTACACGCCAGAAAATTCAAATTCTCTCCGATATATATTTTATCTTTTATTGTACTAAAAAAGTGTTTACCACATATTGTCAAATAACTTACTTATGTGTAATATGTTTCGCTTAAATTCATAGTAGGTGATATAAGAAGAAAAAAAAGAAAGAAAAAAATGTATCGTAATTGTCAAATTCTTGGTTATCACAATCAGTAAAGTAGTTATCACAATCAATTCATTAAAGTGATTTCATAACCTATTGGCGTTATTTAACATTGATAAACGACCATATGCCCCATAGATTCTTTTTTCACGTAAACTTCACGATGGTCCATGACATTTTTCATTGGCAAAGACTTAAAAAGGTTGAATTATCGAATTGGCTATTATATTGTATACCCTTAATGTCACTTGAGAGAATCACACTCTCCAATAATGCAGCTAGAACTCTAGACTGCATGCCTAAGACCGTTGAAGAATTAAAACTAGAACAATTAGAACTAACACCCATATAGAAGAAGAATACAAAAACTTTTATTTCATAATACTTTTCCTTTCTATTCTCTATAAAGATACACACAATGACTCAAAATACTTCTAGAATTTATAAGACACTCTTATCATGTATCTAGACAAGTAGATTCATGAATGACCCTTAGAATCTATACATGTATATTACTGACGTACATTTATGTACCAAACCAAACCATGTACCAAACCATTTTTTAACTTAAAAAAAAACTCTTGAGCTGCACTCATGTACCACACCATGTACATGAACCATGTGTGAATAAACTAATAAAATTAGCACAACTTTCAACAATCTCCGCACCTTATTTCCATTTGGTTCGAAATTATTGAGTTCTTAAACTTTATGACGTGTGTCAATTAAGTCTCACCATCCTAATTTGCCAGCAATTGTAATGTAAACATGTCACGCCAATGTCACGTATCCAAGTTAGGGCATAATTCAAATCATATTAATATTCAAGTCAATTATGTGCAAAATAAACTAATAGATATAATTGAGGGGCTCAAATATTCAAAATTGCTAATCCAATCCACACAATTTGAAGACACATACTACAATTTTAGAGCTAATTTTAGTAATGCGCAAATCTCAATTTGCACCCATAGTAATGGAAAAAGTAACGGAATCTAACACAAGGGTTACATTGCAACACTTTTGATATATTAAGAGTGTAATGTAGAAAAATTTATCTTTCACTACAAGAATAAAGGCTTTTTGTGACAAATATTTTACGGCGACTGTGTTCGCCAACATAAAAGGCGTGTTTGACACAATTTTTTGTGGCGGTTGTGTTTGTCGTCACAAAAAACATGTTTGTATTAATATTTTGTTAATATTTGTGGCAGCTGTTTTTCTTGCTGCAAATAATATTTCATAAGAATTTTTTATATTTATGACAACTATTTTTCCTGTCATATATAATATTTCATAAAACATTAAAATATTATTTTAGATTAAAAACAGTTTATAATTTAAAGAAGAAAAACTCTAAAAAAATTTGTATTGGCCACAACTATTTTTCATATTACAAGTAATACTTTATAAAATTACGTAATTTTACATCAAAAGACAATTTCTAGTTCAAAAAAAAAAACAATTAAATTCTACAAAGTCAATTTTGTATATCAAAACTAAAGGTGTCAAAATATGACACGACCCGTTAATACGACATAAAATTAGTGAGTTTGAGTCTTCCTTAAACCATTTGTTTAGCAAATGAGTGGATCCAACACAGTACGATAAACGAATCAGGTATTGATAAAACTAATTGTAAGAAATGTATACAGTATGACTCATTTATATACCACTTACATAATTGGACAAGTCATTCAAAAAAATATTGTATGGTCCTCTGTTGGTGTATATTCTAATTTCTTTTAATTCTTTATATATATATATATATATCATTTCAGTATAGTAATAATAATTTTATATTTTTTTCACAAGTCATTGAGAGAGTAGATGGTTCGGAAAGAATATTTAATTTCTTGTACTTATGGACCGTTGTGTTTTGTGAAAATGTATATTTTACATTTTGTTTAACTCATGAGATTTTTTTTTTTTATATATGAAAATATTGCTATGTTTTTTGAAATGTTTGTCATATTTATCTTTGTATTTATCTATATATTGAATTGGGTAATTATGCGGATACCAATAGATCTTTGGTTTAATAATACTTCTTACCTTGTGAAAGTTTTGTCTTCTTTAAGTCAAGAGTTCAAACTCCCTTCCTCACTCTAAAAAAAATAGGGTATATAACATTAGTTACTAACGGTCCATAATAATTAAAAAAAAAAAAAAAAATTTGTGGCGGCATCGTTGCTGTCATAAATATATTTCATTTAACGTAGAAAAAATTTCATACTTTTTGTAACAGTATATTAACTGACACAACAAAATCTTTTATTTTTTACGACAGTCAAACGTGGTATTTGAGGTAGCATTTTTACCGTCGTAATAAAAGTAAAAGTGTTAGATGTTTTGTGACAACTTATTTAAGATAGATTCTTGATGCCGCAAATATTATTTGAGACAGACCGTTACTGCTGTAAAAACCTTTTGAGACTACACTTATTATGGTGAGACAATGCCGCTACAAAAAATATTTGTAACCAAATATTAAAATTTTTTTATAACAGCACTTTACCGCGTAAAAACTTTTCCTTGTAGTGTTTAAAGCTAAAAAGTGAAAATCATTAAATCTTTCCGGGTACAGGGTGCAATTCCCCCTTTAGTAAGTATTAAGCTCTTAATTGGGGCAGCTGATGCCAATGTTATACTTTTCCTCAAAAATTGGTGGCAGATTTGGACAACAGAAATTAATCGAAATACAACCAGGAACTTAATCAGTTAGTTTATGGACGAAATAGAAATCAAGTGCAATGGCGTGAAACAAAATTACCAATATCTAGGCTGCTAATACCTTTTCTTTGACCCCACAAAGCCAAGTTGTGGCCTATATAATGAGTCCTCTCCTGCCATCTTTAGATCATTAAATCATTAGAGAAATAATACATAGCTAGCAAACTTTGTGTACATGGATAAACCTTCTGTCTTAGCACTTTTAGCCGTTCATGTTCTAGTCATATCTCTAAAGGTGGTGCATGGTACTACAATATCTCTATGTACCCAAACCACATATCCAGAACTCTGCAATTCCTTCATCAAAAATAAACCTCAAGCAAGCTTAGATGAAACCATTTTCAGTATGCGTGACACTGCCCTAAGGGCCACCATGGCTAACGCTGTACAAGCTCACAAGCTCGTATCAGTCATGGACGTGAGCTTGTTCAACGAGCAAGGCAAGTCAGCTTGGGCTGATTGTTTGGAGCTTTATGAGGACACCATTGACAAGCTCAACAGTTCTATCACCTCTGTCAATAATCGAACCACCATGGCTGATTCTCAAACTTGGTTAAGTGCTGCAATTGTCAATGAACAAACATGTCGAAACGGGTTTATTGATTTTGACTTGTGTTCTTATTTGCAGTCCTTTCCCATCATGCTAAGTGACTTCAACATGTTCCTTAGCAATTCACTTGCACTCAATAAGGCCATGGCTTCACGATCAACTGCAATTTCTAGTAAAAAGGTCCGAGGCCGATGCTTATTATCCGGGGGCTTCCCTGGATGGGTTTCAGCTGCTGACCGGAAGCTTCTTCAAGCGGCCGGAGCATCGATTAATGCCAACGTTGTGGTGGCACAAGATGGTTCAGGTGATTAGAAGACCATATCCGAAGCTGTGGCTGCATCAAGGAGTGGAAGTAAGAGATTTGTTATAAATGTCAAAAAGGGAGTCTACAAGGAAAATGTTGAGATTAAGAAAACAATGAAAAATTTGATGTTTATTGGAGATGGGATTGGTGCTACCATTGTTACTGGCAATAAGTATAACAATCTTCAAGATGGCACCAGCACTTTTCGCTCTGCAACTTTTGGTGAGTTATACGAATAATGTTATTTAAACCTTAAAATTTGATTTAATTTATTGATCTAATTATATGATTTTATTGTAACTATTAAATTAATACCAAGTTTTAATGTTTGATGAGACTCATAGTTAATCTAATGGTTATAAAGAACTAAGAGCATGTTTGGTTTGAAGGAAAATGAGGTGGACGGAAAATGGGGTGAATGGAAAAGCATTCCATTATTTGGTATCAAAGGAAAGAATAATGAAAAGAAAAATTGGGGGAGGACTTTTCCCCCCGGTCCACAATTTGCTTTCTCCCCAAAAATGGGCGAAAAATGAGAAAAAGGCAAAATAATTTGACTTTTAAAGAATTTGGTTTAATTGTCACATGTCATTGAGCTATAAATTTGGTCCTAAAATTTGGTCAGTGTAACATTACTCTAATACTATTAGACCACGTTATCTTCACATCATTAGTTTAAGAAATTATGTTAATTTTTTAGGTTCCAATAATATTGTTCTTCCCTAGTATAGTATGAAATAGTTCTTTCGCTACTAATCAAAAAATTAAATAATGTGACACTGATATATTGATATTGTTTGACTATATTAATAAATAAATTATAGTAGTGGAATGATATTTATCTCATTACTCACACAGCCTTTCTTGCTCTCAGCTGTTTCCGGCAATGGCTTCATCGCCCGGGACATGACGTTCGAAAACACGGCCGGACCTCAGAAACACCAAGCAGTTGCTCTTCGCTCCAGTTCGGATTTCTCGGTTTTCTACAGCTGCAGGTTCATAGGCTACCAAGACACCTTATATGTCCATTCCCAACGCCAATTCTATCGCAACTGTGACATCTGTGGCACTGAAGACTTCATTTGTGGCGATGCTGTCATGGTTCTTCAAAACTGTAACATATACGTAAGAAGGCCAATGAGTAATCAGAAGAACACAGTCACAGCTCAAGCAAGAAGTGATCCCAATGAGAACACAAGGATTGTTATACATAATTCAGTTGTTACCGCGGCCTCGGATTTGAAACCAGTGCAGGAATCGTTTAAAACCTATCTTGGCCGGCCATGGGGGCAGTACTCCAGGACTGTGATCATGAAGAGTTCTCTGGACAGCTTGATTGACCCTGAAGGGTGGTGTCCATGGGACGGCGACTTTGCTTTGAAAACTCTATACTATGGTGAGTACATGAATACAGGACTTGGAGCGATGACAAGTGCTAGGGTTAAGTGGCCGGGATATAACATTATAACAAGTGGGACAGAGGCCGAAAAATTCTCTGTTGGGAGTTTCTTGGCCGGAGATGCATGGATTCCGGCCACCGAAGTGCCATTCACTTCTGGCCTGTGATATGAAGTTGAACCTTCTTTCTTGAAAATGTGGATAGTGTGGGGTGTGTCTACTTTAGTCAGGAAAGTGACTTGCAAGTGATATAATTGTCAATAGTTTGTTTTTGCTTCTTGTTGTATAGATTGGAATCCTACGGATGCCTTTTATTTTACGAATAATGCGATTAGACTTAAAAATTTAATCTAATTAATTGATTTAATGATGTAACGGTGACACAATTCAATAGTATTGCTGAGACAGACTCTCGTACTTCTTCATTGGAATTCTGTCACTTGACATATTCTTATATCAGTAAATTAGATCAATTTTTCAAATCTTAATAGTATTACTCTTTACTAAAAAATTTGAATCATTGGAACCATATTTTGGGCTGCTTTAATGAGCAGATGGTTTATGACAATGTTGGTATAACATGATGAAAGCATGACACGAACTTATTATTAAAATTCGTCAACCTAATAAGAACTTAACACGAGATTTTCATGTACTAGTTTAGTCTTAACAATGACAATCATAATTGGATTGACCCATTAGACTAGAACTGCGTATTTCTCTAACATATTTTAACATGTAATGAGTTACATGATTTAAACATTCCACGTGATACAATATGTTATCAACCATGTTGATCATTACTTTAAAAGATTTGATAGTAAAAGATTAATAATAACTTGGGAAGCTCTCCTTACTAAATGGAATATCGTAAAAATATGATTTATAACAAGGACGAGATGCAAAGAGCAAAATCATGCTAGAAAATGACATAACAAAAAAACTAAATTTCAAGTTCTAATTGTTATGTTTGTCCAAAGCTAACCCACTTGACATCCATCGTTTAACGATATGTTTGGTACTAATTGGGAAAGAAGTGATAGGTAATCTTTTACGTGTTTTTCTTTTTATTTGATAAGCCAATATAAAATGGGACTCCAACTGGAAGAGAAAATTTTTCTGACTAAAGTTAGAATAAACTTCCATTTGGAACAATAAAAAACCTTTCCATTACATCTTAGAACCAATACCAAAATTTCAATCTCAAAATTTGACCCCAGAAAACTGAAAATCTACTGTACTAGTTCTTGAAAAAATTTACAATTAATGACGTTAAGTTCTAATCCAGTGAGATCAAATTTCTTTTCTTTTTTTTTTTGGTACATTGGAAAATAAAAAAGGATCACTCAGATCCTCTAACAAAAAAGGGTGCAGGACATGTCTGCCAAAAACCCAGGCCCAAGTTGGACAGAGAGAGTTGTGAGTTCCACAAAATCTTCCGATTGTTGTAATCCTAAGTGTGCCAAACCATCAGCACATTGATTTCTTTCTCGAAGTGTATATCATCGAATTTCAATCTGCCTATTCTTCAACAGATTTTTGCGTTCGTGAATAAGAACTTTTTGGATATCGAAGTTCATGAATAAGAACTTTGTTCATCAATCAACATTTTGGGATTGTCCATAAAAGAACTTAGAATCAATATTATTAACATTTGGAATCGATTTAAACACTATATTATACGCAGAATAAGACCCTTTTGCCACATCATGGATACTCAGGCTCCATCCACTCACCATATCAGTGGCTGTTCTTTTTCTGTAATGCCACTTTTTTTTGTTAAATGTCTCTGGGGTAGCCTTTGAGTGTGTACAATCAATCATCTAACACTGTTTGCTTTTCTTTTGCTCCAATCAAATCACTAACTCATAAATATACTTGTGCTTTTCTTCATGTAATGTACGAGTAATACTTGTATTTAATTATATTTTTTTTTTCAGACTTTTTGTTCATTGGTGTTTTCCCGCCAGATGTTCGATGGCCATTGATGAATTTATATGTATGTTGCTGTAGATGTTATGTAAATTTGACATTTTCTAATTATTGTATGCACGAAATTTTATTGTATAATGCTAAGAATTTGTATTTATTGAAATGGAGAGTTGTGGAAATGAAAATTTTATAGGTGAATGTTTTCCCACTTCTGACGAAATTTTATGTAATACAAAGAATTTTTGAAGTATTCCCTAGGAAAAAATTCCTTGGCAAAAGCTTTATTTGTTCATTTGTTGCAGTTAGGTAAAGCAATAGTGCAAGGTCTTCTCAGATCCTTGTAACTACAGTACGATGTTTAGTAAAAATATGTTCATAATTTTGATTTTTTTTTTTTTGTATATTCAAAAAAAAAATAGCAAAAGTTTTAATAACATGTATTAAGAATAATTATACGCACAAAATGTTGAACAAAAGAATACTTCGAATATAAGAACGATTCAAATCATGGCACTACGTCAAAAGAAGGTATTGAAACGACTCCAATTGGAGGACAATTTCTCGAATACAAAATTCTACCCCTTTTTGACCGAACAACCATCATGGTGATATGGTTTTCTGCATGGAAATTGAGTTGTTGGAGAAAGGGACTACGAGAGAATTTGACTTCTGCCATGGGTATGGTCCCATGGTATCTCGAGGGCAAGAGATGAAGAGAGGAAGATTTCGGCAAGCTTTAATGTCATGCATATCAAGTTTTTCATCCCAAGTGATGTAGCACAATTTCTATCATTGAATATTAATAGGACTCATTTATTTGACGGTAAAAACTGTATCACAATACTTGAAATGAAAAACTTGATAAGAAATTCCTCCACTCATGGGGCCAAATGGAAAATGTAATGACTAAAAAAAAGGAAGTGGGGTTTGTTTGGGTGGGTGGGGAGCAACCAGACACGGCAACAATCCGAAGTCAAGTGGTAAATGAATAAAGCTTTAAATGTTGGAAGATGGGTGCCCACTGCCAAGAGTTCTTAAAACACAACCGAAAAAAGAAAAACCTTTCATGTGTCCTCTAAAGGGAGGGATCATGGATTTTTGATACCACAGGGCGAACACGAGGATAACGTATTCTTATTAAACACAAAAAATAAGTATGTGGAGACGACCTAATATGCAGCCGCAGGTGTCTATGTAATAACAGTGGGAGCAGATCGGCCGGTAAATTCCTGCATCTTAGACAGCTTAAGAGCAACCTCCACCTGCCACCAAATGTATCCCAGTTAATCAAAAGAAAGTGATTAAAGAGGCCGTAATGAATGGCAAGAAAGCTTGAAGATATATCTCACAAGAGGAGCAAGTGCTTCTTGAGAATCTCTCCCCGTCTTAGATGGATCCTTTTCATATTGCTCAATGTAAAGACGAATGGTAGCACCCTCTGAGCCAGTTCCAGAGAGACGGAAAACCTGGGGCAGGTTTAAAAATGTAAGAAAGATTCCAGGAAACAAAGAACTCATAATTGAAAATTAGAACCTTCTTTTTTCAGCAACGGAGAACTCATAATTAGAACATGCATTCCATAAGTAAAATGCTTTTAGAAAAGAGATTTGGAACATGTCTATATGAGTAAGAAAATAATTGAAATGAGAACATTCTTACTTCAGGTTTGCGTTCCAAAACAAGAAGTCATATTCAGAACATGAATTCCTTTAGAAATATTGATTTTTCGCCCTTTATGAATGTGAATTTCTTGTCATTTTCCCGCTGTCCTCAAAACATTTCCTTCAGGGATGCAAATGCTTGTCAAACTTGCTGGAAGTACTTCCCCACAATAATTTTATGAACCCTGACAAAGCTAGGAAGCTAATGCACTCCCAACTCCTAACTCTCCAATACTACATGCAATGATCTCAAAACTATCTGAAAGGGTTATTGGTCACGGGAGAGCTTGCTTACCAATCGTGACCCATCCTCAAACAGATAGCGTATACCCTGATGCTTTGAAATGGAACCATCAACAGGATCTTTGTATTCGAATTCATCAGCATGGACAATACTCGACACATCTGAATGTATTCCCTTCACAGTCCTGTGTAAAGTATACAGCACAAGGTTTGCAAAAGAACATCCTTTCCAGAATGAGAATGTTGCAGATTCGATATCAAAAAGAGAAAATGGCAGTTCAGCCTCGATGCTAATCAAGCACTTCTCAATATAGACCACAACACATAGTACAAACAATCCTCTGACAAAGTGGAAGTCATAAAAAGCAACCAAAAAATTGGATTATGTCAACTGATAAATTTCAAACAGCATACTCATTCCACAGGGTGTCTCCCGCCAACCCAAAGCAATGGGGTAAGTCCATTAGGCTCTATTTCGGCACTTTGGGTGTGTGGGGGGGGGGGCAAGGTCCTCTGAGATGGGGCTCATCAACCACCCCAACAACTAACTATTACCCAATCCAAGGAAAAGTTGATCAGGCTGGGGCAGGTAGTGTTGATAGTTTTGTTTGGATTATGAGTACCTTTTATTCTGTCTGCTTTGTTTTCTAAATGTCCCCATCACATTTTAAATTTTATTCCCAATGACCAACATTTAATACAATCTCTAAATCCACATTTCATAGAGACTCACTAATATTGATAAACATAAAGGAATAGCATATCAGGAATATCTGAAACACTATAAATAATAAAACTAAGTCAGACACCAACCAACACAAAGATGAGGACGAAGAAGAGGAAAAAAGAAAACTACAGAAGCCAAGTAGGGTGGAACTGGGAACCTTGAATTTCGGCTCTGATATCAGGATTTTCAGTGAAATATCATTTTTAATTCATTTTATAGATTCTTTACAACTCAAAATTGGAATATTCAGATCAAAGAGGAGAATTATTTTATTTCTCATCCAACGGCTCTATAAATCAGAGGAATATCAATAAAATATGTGCTTATTTGGTTTTAGTTTTATAGTTTTTTAGATAATAAGCAGCAGATATCAGTCTAACCTTTTCCTAATTGAAAATATATAAGCCAAAAAGGAAAACCAACAAATTGATCCACAGATAAAAAAGGGGAGTCTGAGCAAAATTCTGAACATCGGCATAGTGATGCTCATTCTGCAAGAACAAGGGAGAGAAGAATAAAGGGGCAGAAGAGAGTGAATGTTCTTCAGTGTCTCTGAGTTATATCTCTACTGAGTTCAAGCAAAAGCAAATTCCCAAAGAAATTCCAAATCTTGCTCTTTAAAAGGCTCCAAGTGACGTAGTGCTCATCCCTTCTATAGAAGAATTGCCATTACAAAGGAAATGAGCCATGCCCATATCCCAAGGATACAGACATGTTTAACATGCACAGTCATACACTACAAACCCAACCTAGTGTAATTGAAATGAAATTTTATAGAAAACTTAGGGTACTGACAGAATGCCTTTACTTCATTTAAGTCCATGAAATATGAACATTTCCAAAGAGTTTTTTTTTGGAGATAGCAAGGGAAGCATACTTGTTAACATCACCAAGGGAAGATTGCAGTTTCACCAAATATGCCATTAGTTCCTTTGCAGCACCTGCATCAACATTCTTGAAGAAACAAACAATTTCCTTTAACAAATGATGTTTATCACAATCTTACTGCTACTAGAGGGATTAGAACAATAAGTAATAAAGCTACTATTCAGGCATACCTCATAATCATATCTAGTGTAATAGTGACGCCCATATGTGGCCCAATGCTTTCGAACAATGTCTTCCACTGTGACAAGCTTCTCCCCACTGAGGTTGTCTTTATTTTTGTAGGCAAGTATGGATAGCCAAGCCAAAACAGCCCAAATTCCATCTTTCTCACGTATGTGGTCGGAGCCTGCCAACAGGTAGAACAAATGTTTGAAAAAATTGAACCGTACAATCTATTTAATGTAATGAAGATTCCAAAAATAATGTGACTTGCTTTTATTTATTAGATATGAAAGAAAATGGCACATAGTCTTACCAGTTCCAAAACTTTCTTCACCACAAACTGAGCACATTCCAGCATCCATTAAGTTACCAAAGAATTTCCAGCCAGTAGGCACCTGACATCAACATAATAGCATAACTATGCCTCTCATAATAATAGAAAAGAAATACATAATTAGAAATTTTTTAGTTTTTGCGAGAGAGTACCTCAAAAAATTTCAAGTTCAAATGTTCAGCTACAACATCGAGAGCAGCTGACGTTGGCATGCTCCTGTAGGCAAAAAAATAAAAAATGAGAAACAAACAAAAGAGGTAAGTAATGAACTCGCACGCAGATGGACAACTTAGAATTCTGGTCTTCGGAAAAGTTTAAATTCTGTGGACGAGAGAGATTGTGCAAGCACTTGGAGAAACAAGGTTAAACAAATGAAAATTCAAGTTTAAGAAAGCATGCACAAATGCATGAACCTGCCCACCAAAGCAAGCAAACTCTGTAACACCACAAAGTAATTATATCATTATATGAATATATTTTTACTTCAATTTAATCTTAGAGAGGATAAATTATATAACTTCCCTAGTTATTGGAAATTTAATTTAGATTTTGTGACACAGAAGGACAATAAAAAATATAGGAGAGAGAATGCTTGCACTTGTTTCATTTATAGGTGGCTGTGGTTAAATTTCTCATGCCTCATTCACACAAAGAGAGAATATTTGGGTTTTTTTTTTAAAATATCAATGATTATCTCCACGAAGGGCTTGGAGCAAGGTAAAATAGTTCAACACATAAGTAGGGAGTGAATGACTAATTTATATAAAGTAGAGCTATTTTATTGGCAAACAAGGTTTAAGTTATCGGCCGAATCCGATTCAGTCACCTCCAATCTGCTAATGGTACAAGTCACACGGATATCATGAATCCCACCTGAATTGGTGGTGACTTGGTGGTATCGGCATGACTCAAAGTTATACAGCTACGAATTGGATGATCTATACCAGACTCGGACCGATATGGTTAGAGTCTTGGGAAAAAACGAGTCATATTCCTATGTGCGAGATGCTGCAACAATGTAGTGGCCTTCACCAAGATGGTAAATGTTAGTCATGTCAAAGCTGATAAGGTGAATAAGTGTTTTTCATTTTTTTGCAAGCGACGTCTGTTTAGTGTATCGTCCACAGTTCCATAAAAGTTCAATATTCTTGATACTTTACAAGAGACTGCTTTATATAAAATCTGAAATCCCATGTGTGATAAAAATCTCTTCTTACGTTATACTGCTCACTGTGGTAGTTAATACTCTTGTTGGGCTTATTATTTTACGGATTCAAAGTCAGAATTTAGATTACAACAATAGAGTGGAAGTTGAAAGATTGAAGACTCAGAGAATGTGACATTTTACATTAGTTTATTATTAATTTTACTATCTGTTGGAGATAAAGTAGCAGCCTAGTTTATAAGGGCTTATTAAATTTTTTTTTTTTACCTTTTTATCCTTATTGTAACTTTCATTGGCTATATATACGAGGCTCTACACTTAATTTGTATCCCTTTTTACATATTCCAAGTTGGTATCAGAGTCTAACCTCCATCTCTAACCCTAATCCTAACCTTAACCCTAGCTTTCATCACCCCCTACTGTCACCATCGACAGCCTCTCCACTGGAAAAACCAAAAAAAAAAAAAAAAGGAAGCTAGCCCACTGCCGGGGACACAAAGCCAAAACCACAAAGCAAAGCCAACAACGAGCACCGACTGCCATATACCCACAAAGCTCCAAAACCACAGAAAAGAAGCCAGCACCGACTGCCTCTATACCAACTGCCTTAGACTAACTGCCATATATCCACAAAGCCTGGTTACATACACAGGTTCAGTTAGCAGACGGGACACATGCCCCTATTGTTAGTAGGGGTACAGTCCGCCTCCCAGATGGCTTTACATTACGTTTCGGTTTTTCATGCGCCAAAGTTGGCCATGAATCTATTATCTGTACATTAGTTAGCCAAAGCTTTTCACCGTGCGGTTGTGTTCTTATCTGATTCATGTTATTTGCAGGACTTGAGTACCAGGAGAATTATTATCAAGGGACATGAGAGAGATGGACTGTATTATCTAGGCGATCCGCCTCCAGTTTCACTAGTTCCTCTACCTACGTCACCTGCACCTACTTTATCTTTATCTGTTCCTAACTTGCATGCTAGTATTTTACCTAGTAATTGTCGTTATGATTTTTCGTCACAAACTGTTCAGTTGTGGCATGACCGTTTTAGATATACAAATTTTAAATATTTATGTATGTTGTTTCCTGCTTTGAGTAATGCTTGTGTTGGTGGTAAACTTGACTGTGTTATATGTTCCCTATCAAAACCTGTTAGCAAGGATCAAAATGTCGTGTCGACACGTCCGAAACGTCCGAAACGTTTCGGAATTTCAACACTCCGAAACGAAACAGTAGTTGAATCACAAAATTCCAGTGTTTCGGTCGAAACGGTACTGTTTCGGACCGTTTCGGTCGAAACGGCATTGTTTCGAACCGTTTCGACAAAACAGTGATATATTCGGTTCATTATGAATAATTACATTTAATACCCCATTATAATTACATTTAATACCCACTATAATTACATTTAATACTCACTATAATTATATTTAATATCCCACTATAATTACATTTAATTCCCACTGCTCTTCTGTCTTTTATAATTTTTTTGTTATAAGAATAAATAATTACACTTAATACCCTACTATAATTATATTTAATACCCATTATAATTATATTTAATACATACTGTAATTATATTTAATACCTCACTGCTGTGCAAGTTTTTTGCTTTTTTTTTTGTTATAAGTATTAACAATTACATTTAATACCCTAATGTAATTATATTTAATACCTACTGTAATTACATTTAATACCCACTGCAATTACATTTAATTTTTAAGTATACATAAGTATCATTAATTTAATTTGATACCCTTCATTGTTAGTATTATAATAAAATAGTATTATTAATTGGATTATATTACCGTAATAATATGATTTGGAGTAACTATTGTCATCATATTTATGTCACATATGGAGTTTCTCTAAGTAGCTACCCAGAGCCTACACCGATGTATGAGCCTGCTCGACACTCCACAGGGGAATGGATGTAACCATGTAAGTATGTACTCATTAGCAATTCATGTGTATTATAAGACCTTAATATTATATAAAAATGTGTTTATTTTATAAAAATTAAGTGTTTGAAACTAATTTAAGTGACTTTCGCCTCAAGTCAAGCCTTTTTTTCCCTCAAATTTAAATTTATTCTTGTATAAATTGATGTTAATCTAATAAATATGTTGAATTAATAAATTATTTAGCATATCTTTATAAATTAATGGATTGCATTTGTGTTTCTATGCGTTTCCATATTTTTTCTGCGTTTCCATTGCGTTTCCGAAATGTTTCCGAAACGTTTCTATTTTTGAGTTGACCGAAACGGTACTTCGAAACGAAATTTTGATCCTTGCCTGTTAGGACCAGTTATATTCCTCGCATGCACCAGTCACCCAAGCCATTTGACCTAATACACTCTGATATTTGAGGACCCTCTCCTGTTACTACTCTGTCAGGTGCCCGATACTATGTGACCTTTTTAAATGACCATACCCATTGAACTTGGGTCTATTTTTTGCATAGGAAATCCAATGTACTCCCTATAATCACTCAGTTTCTACAAATGATTAAGACACAATTCGATGTCATTGTTCGTACTCTTCGTTCAGATAATATCAAGGAATATGTGTCTAATGCCTTAGTGTCTCAACTTTCTTCTCAGGGTATCCTTCAACAACTCACTTGTCCATATACTCTTGAGCAAAATAGCGTTGCTAAAAGAAAAAATAGGAGTCTGATAGGGATGATACGTTATATGTTTAGAGGCATGGGAGTGCCAAAATCTTATTGATATTTTACTGTTTTGACTTCTACCTTTTTATGCAATCGTACGCCGAGTCGTGTTCTTCAGCATAGGGCTCCCTTACAAGTTTTATTTTCTGAGCAAACACTTTTTTCGGTTCCCCTTCGTGTTTTTGGATGTACATGTTTTGTTCGGGATCAATCTCCTACTCGTCATAAGCTTGATAATAAAACAATTCGTTGTGTCTTTGTGGGCTATTACAATCAGTCTAAGCGGTATCGGTGTTATGATCCTGTTAGGCGTCGTATGTATCACAGTCTAGATGTTACCTTTCTTGAGCATATTCCTTATTTTTCTTCCAGTCCTGTGTCTGCCCCTCCAATTGATGATACTTCCTTTGATTTTTCATTACCCCCAGAGCCAGAGTCATTGATCATTATCACTACAGAGTCATCGGTTTCTCCTCCTCCAGAGCCACTCATCCCTGGTACAGAGTCACCGCCCTCTCTTCCTTTGTAGGTTTATGTTCGTCGCCCTCGTTCTCATCCCCCTGCTGATGTCCCCTCTACTTCAAGCGATGCAGATAATACTTCTCCGTTTGTTGAGTATATTGATGTACTTGTTGTTAGTACTGATGAAATTGCAAATACTGAGTCAGTTGTTTTACCTGATGAGACATTGTCAGTGGAGGATAATGATTTAGAGCGTCGTTATCCGCAGCGTGATCGTCGTCCTGTTGTTCATTATGGTTGGACTGCCAAGATTTTATACCCGATCTCTACTTATGTTTCTTATGGTGATCTGTCTCCTATATTTCGAGCTTATAGTATGACCTTATCAGATACGCCGGTTCCTCGCTCTGTTTCAGAGGCTATGCAGGAGCCCCAGTGGATTCTTGTCATGCAGACAGAGATTGATGCTCTTCAACGTAATCATACGTGGGATCTTGTTTCTTTATCTTCAGGGGTGAAGGCTGTTGGCTGTCATTGGGTTTACAACCTGAAGTTTCTTGCAGATGGTACTATTGATCGTCACAAGGCTAGGCTTGTAGCGAAGGGCTTTACTCAGGTACTTTGGTGCTATCTTTGCCCTCGTGGCAAAATTGACTACTGTTCGACTGATTATTTCTCTTGCAACGGAGTACTCTTGGTCTCTTCATCAGTTAGATGTGAAGAAATCATTTTTTCACGGTGATCTAGACGAGATTATTTATATGGCTGCCCCACCGGGCTTTCGTGGTGAGGGGGAGTATGATGGAAAGGTATGTCAACTGCGTAAGTCTCTTTATGGACTGAAACAGTCATCATGAGCCTGGTTCTCTCACTTTAGTGATGTAGTTGTACGTTTAGGATTCACCAGATGTCATTCTGATCATACCTGCTTCATTCGACAGAATATTTCTGAACAGTATGTCATCCTTTTGGTATATATTGATGATATTATTATTATTGGAGATGATATTTCTGGGATTACATAGGTCAAGGTAGATCTTGGGAAGGCCTTCGATGTGAAAAACCTTGAATTTTTGCGATACTTTCTTGGGATTGAGATTGCACGTAGCAACAGAGGTATTATTTTTTCTCAGAGAAAGTATGTTCTAGATCTTCTCTCAGACACTGGGATGCTGGGGTGCAAACCGGCATCATCACCTATGATTTCAAACCTGAAGCTTACTGCAGAGGATGAGGAGTTGAGAGATTCATTTGTCTATCAGAGATTGGTAGGTAGACTTATCTACCTAGCCAACGCTAAGCCAGACATTTCATTCGCTGTCAGCCAAGTTAGTCAGTTCATGCACAGATCATGTCAGTCTCATCTTGATGCAGTTTATCATATTCTTCGGTACCTCAAGTATTGTCCTAGACTTGGGTTGTTCTATGCATTAGGATCTCAGACCGGTCCTCTAGCCTGTTATTCAGATTCAGATTATGGGGGAGAATGTGACGATCGATCTACTACAGACTTTTGTGCTTTTCGAGGGACTCATCTTATCTCTTAGAAGAGCAAGAAGCAATCAGTTGTCCCTCGCTCGTCAGCAGAGGCAGAGTATCGGGCATTGGCACTTAGCACATGTGAGATTATCTGGCTACAATCGATTCTTGGCGAGTTGGGATTTTCAGTGACTTCTTCATCTACATTATATTGCGATAATCGATCTATTATTTAGCTTGCTTCTGACTCTGTATTACATGAGAGAACGAAACATATAGAGATCAATATTCACTTTCTTCGGGAGAAGGTTAGCAATGGTATTGTCACTCCATCGTTTGTGAGGACCAGTGATCAGGTTGCAGATGTTTTTACCAAACCTGTCACTCTATCCATTCTTCGGACTCTATTGTCAAACTTGACTTAGTTGACATTTTTGCGCCTAACTTGAGGGGGAGTGTTGGAGATATAGTAGCAACCTAATTTATTAGGGCTTATTAAGTTTTTCTCTTTTTACCTTTTTATTCTTATTGTAACTTTCATTGGCTATATATACGGGGCTCAATACTTAATTTTTATCCCTTTTTACATATTCCAAGTCTATCAAAGAATTATATTGCTTAGATATTGTTAATTTGGATATTTTCCAAAATATTGATTATTAGGAAGTATTAATAACCTTTCGAATTATTATGTTAGAAGTATTATGCATGGGCATGACAACACGCATGCACGAATAGACATACACATGGCACCACAGAAGCTAAGCAAGACTACAGAACCTGGCAACTCCCTTCAGACCAGCAGAAAAGTAGGGTATGGCTTGAACCGCATTTGCAGCAATTATAGCAACAGAATCAGATGGAGTAACGAAAAACCTGACATCATAAAAAGAATTAGATATCTAAGATTCTAGCATGGCTTGCCCAATATTTTATTTTTTACTTGATGGGAAAAACTAAAGATTCTAGCAAGAAAGTTGTTCATGCCAAAGTTTTTATATGATGCTACCTTTTACCAAGGATCATGTTACGATCTGCGTCACCATCAGCAGCAGCACCAAATTCTGGAGGCTCATGTTCAGTGTTTGACTTATCCAATCCCATGCGTGCAACTAACTCCTTTGCATAGGTTAGATTGGGATCTGGATGCCCTCCACCAAAGTCTTCCTGTTTGCATGAATTCATGTGCAAACGGAACTGAGAGCATTAGTACTACGGACACAAAAGCTTAATAATTTCAAAACAAATATGATGTTAACCTAACAGTACCTTGGGTGTGCAGTTCAATAAAGAGCTTTCTTTTGCGCCAAGCTCTTCCACAAATATAGGTTTAGCATAAGCCCCACCAACTCCATGAAGTGCATCATAACTAAAAGTGGATAACAGGTTTTAAACATCCAACATAAACTTTAAAAAATCAAAATGGAAGTATGATGCGCCTTAGATCCAAGCAAGATGTCAATACATACCAGAATGTGAATTTTGGTGATGAAAGCAACTTCTGAATAGACTGGAAATCAAATATCGACCTGCAAAGAAATCAACAAATTGAATGCCATTACAGGAGAGCAATCCAAATGGAAATATCAGCAAAACAGTGTATTATAAGTCACAACTGCTTCAAACATTTTTTATGTTGAAGAATGTAAGAACAAAAAGTAGTGAAATTATGTACTGGTATAATTGTCTATTCAACAAAATAAATAACTTTAATTAGAAAATATTAAGGAAATTTGTTAATACTGTAAAAAGTGTACATTAAACTAAGAAATCGGAAAATATCAGTATCCATCCACCAACGTTACTGACTTGGAAATGCATGTAAACAGTCTCAATAGAGGTTATAGAAGTTAAAGGGTCACAACATGCACAATTCACAACTTTTAGGGGTGACAACCCGGACACGTAGAGTGTGGATCAGGTAACACTCGGGTCGAATTGGAAGGAAGGGTATTAAGAGGCCTTCTAGACCAAATCCCGTACCCACTTGGTGGATTTGCATTATAAATCCATGGTTTTGTTCGGTGTGTTCAGATCAACTCAAGGGCATTAGTGCTATAAGAGAACTTGTATCCCACATCAAATAATTAGGACCAAGTGCTAAGAGAGCTTGTACCCAACATCGAATAATTAAGATCATCAAAGTTAGTTTATATACTTGAGGGGGCCCTCCACCCTTTGCCAATTGGTTTTGGGTTGGATGCTCTAACACAGTATCAGAGTTGGGTCTTGGGTGGTCAATGTGCCAAATCTCTTACCCATTTGAAATTCTTAGGGTGCTTGTTTGTTTGTTGATCCCACGTGAGGAAGAGTATTAAGAGAGCTTGTATTCCACATCGAATAATTAAGACCGGTTGGTTTATATACTTAAGGGGTCATCCCACCCATTGCCAATTGATTTTGTGTCAAATGCTCTAATAATAAGAACCTCTCATAAGCTACACCCGAACCCAGCTTTAATGGTTCAGATCAGCCAAGGCCACCCCTCCACTCTCATCGTATCCGATGAAAACAATGACATGGATAAATGTTTTCAACATATAAGCTTCCACTAAAACCAGAAAGTAAAAACTTGACATTGATCCAGTGAAGATAACATACTTCATCAATTTCACGTAATCGTTGGCTGAATCAAAAACTTCAACATCAAACTGACCCTCTGGACCCCCAAAGCTTGTTACGCCCATTACAGAGATATCAACCTGGACATATGAACATGTGATCAATGAAACTACCACATTAAGCAACTACACATGATGCAATCCAGAAAACTATGAACTGCTAAGAAAGCAGGCAATACATCTGGTAGGCCTTCTGCAATTAAGTACTCTTTTATTGTTGTAGTGTACTCGTAGATCTTATCAGTAATTGCTTCCGGCGCAGGTCCACCATTTTCCATGTTGTATTTAATTCCAAAATCCTGTAGAAAATAAAAAGCATAAAAGAAAGAGTCAGATATTAGGGTAAGGGATTTGTGTTCTGAAAAAATCACAACAAAAGTTTTGCTATTTCAACAATTCAAATGGCAGATTCAAAAATAATCACTCCCACCCAAATTGAGTAGTTGTTTAGACTAGCATGCAATGCTTAGCTTCCCATGCTAGACATTCTTTTGGATTCTCTTTTATTTTTGCTATATAATGGATTTGGTATGTTCCAGTGGGGAAAGGCGATTTCCACCAAATATATTAATGCTATAATCAATATGAAAAATGAGAGGTACCTCCAAGGAAGACAATTTTTAGAGGACAAACAAATTTCCAGGTAAAGCTTCATTCAAAATTAGGGTGAGCTTACAGTTATGAAAGGAATTATAGAAAAACTACTTGCATTGGCAGGCCTTTATACTAACTGATAGGAATACCTTTTTAAATTGTTTTTGGGGCTAAACTCAATGTACAAGGTCCAGGTACAAAATTGGCATGGCATGTTACCACAAAAAATTCCTCAATCTATGTAACTCGCTGATATCAAGGGATCTGTTAGGAAACAATACAAGGCGATAAATTTGAAACTTCAATATCCAAATGTGCCTAAAAATTAGAGGATTCTATACGAAACTTGACATATCAAAATCAGTGAAATGAGATTTAACTAGACAAGAAATCCACGGTGTTAGAAACCTAAAGTTTCGTAGCCAAACACACATACTCCCAAATTAAATTTGAGATCTCATTTAATTGGTTAAGAAAAAAATATGTTGACATGGACCACATCACCTGAAAAAAGAAAACCAGTTTAGCAAGTAAAAGAGGATTTCCCATACAGTATAGGTTATTAACAAATGTGAAATTATGAGTGTAATATTATGGGTATCAGTATGTGAAGTAGACAGTTCAAATGTCATAATGTTTGCTTTCTAGAATATCAGACCACCATTTCCTTCAACGAAAGATAAAACAGGAAACATCATTTTTTAGCTGGTGTATTTACTTCTGCAAGAATGTTTATATGAGCTGCTTCCCATATGAATTGATCTCTTGATAGAATAAGGTCATTTCCCTTTTGCCACAAAATCTATAAATCATAATAGATTTTAGTATGTAATGAAGGCAGAAGAACTGATGGATGTCACCAAATTCAGCATTTTATCACGTAAGTGTCCCAAGATTCACTTTGTGAGATCTAGAATGAGAATTGCTGACTACTAGCGAATTGGCATAACAATGTAAGTTACTTGAGAAAAACCTACATGTGAAAAAAATTATCTTACATGGCATAAGGGAACACCACAAAAAGATCCAAACATATAAGAAAAATATGATGATCTAGAGATCAAATGTGAATATTAAGATGCTATACTGGCAATGGTTTGTTCAAGTAGAAAAAAAAAAAAGTAGATTTGGTCAGGGGAGAAAAGAGGGATAAAAAGGAAGAAGGAGAGGGATGGCTCCATTTTGACATCTAGGAAATCAGCAATAACGCACTTACGCAAAACACAACAATCTTTGTATGAACTGAAAGATACTTATAATTCAGTTAGTAAAAAATATTTTCCTTTGGTAGCTGAATAAGTTAACAAAATATATTCAAGATAAAGTTTTTGCCAAAAAAGAAGAATTACTTGCATCCATGCATTCAGCTTATAATTAACTTAGGGACATCCCGTAATGTGTGATTAGATCAAAACAATTGCAAGACATGTGTCGGCAACAGTCTTACTTGATATGATATTAATGATGAGGCAGAGAAATATTTCTTAACCTCCAGTATGAATCATCTGTTCCAAAATAATCCTCAACATCGAAATGAAGGCTTTCAAGACAATAGTAGCCCATCATAGCACAAATGCATGCTGGCAATCAGATAACTCCACCAAGGAATGTGGGGGATGCTTATTTTATGGAAATGATCGAGGTTGGAGTAACAAAAACGGCAGTTACAATTACACGGAGAAACTCATTATCAAGTCCAGGAGAAGTAAATATCAAATGCTTGGTCCTCCAGCTTGCATCTAAACATGGGTTCAGAATAGTTCCAGGTAACGAGGCCCTCAAGATCATTGAAAAGAAAAGACAACTCCAGAACCATGACAGAATCAAAGAAGGTGCTTGATTTCATTGACAATGACATCACGCTTTAAAAAGTAAAAATAAGATATGACCAATTTCATCCCGGTAACAGAAACGTGAAAAACATAGCACGGATTGCCAATCTAGACAATTTGATGGGTATAGACACTAAGAAATAGCCAGATATAGCTGATACCCACCTCATGGGGACCACCTGGATTGTGACTCGCAGTCAATATAAATGCTCCAGTTGCCTTAGAACCCTATGATGAAATTTGAAAGCGACCATCATCCATGACCATAAGAAACGAAAAAAAAAAAATGCTCCAAGCACAGCTAAATGTTGCCAGTTGAAAGCGTGAACTTACATCGTGCCCAATTCTTTCACGTATGACTGCTGATACAGCAGGGGTGGACAGCAATCCATTTTGACCAACCCAAACACGCCTTACTCCATTTGCAGCAGCCATTTTAATTATGATCTGCCCACAGAGCAGCAGGTAGATTACATCACATGATCAGTAATAAAGGTGTAACTTTGTCACCATTCAGAAATTTAAAAACAAGAACCACTCTATTGAAGTATAAATACTTAAATTACACCCTCTTCAACAGCTTAAGTTTTTAGAGTAGATGTTTGTTTAACATGCTCCATCAAGGCAACTCAGTTATGTTACACAACACAAGTGGACTTGATCCAGCCCAAACCTCCAAGCAGGACATTCAACCCATAATTCATGCACAACATGAGGTAAGCTTGCTGTACCGGAGCTCTTGGGTTGTCCCTAGGTATAACATTAGACCTAGATTGGGTGTCTATTGTATCAGATGAATGGGAAATGTTCTCCACAGAAATAAAAGCATAGCTTTATTAACCCCCTTAGATATATTATTCTGATCTCGCAAGAGTGTAAATTTACATTTCTAAATATACATGGCACACTAAATGTGGCTGTTTCATCAAACTGATTGGCCTGGTCTCTTGATGCCTCAACTCATCAACCAATCTTCAAGTTGAGGTCGTACCAGCCATATCTGGACCCATCAAAAGGAGAACTTAGGTCAATCAAACTGGACTTGAGCCTAACGCAATCAGCCACTAAACAGAGGATCATCCACATTCAGTGGAAAATTAAAAAGAATGGGCATGACAATTCAGAGAGAGGGAGAAGATTAGAAAAGCTGATTACTCTGACATTTGGAATACATGACCATACCACAGACTTTTAAGGGAAAACTGATGGTGCATATTGTTAGCACTTATCAGTAACAGAAGATCGCATGTACCCATTCAGTGTGTCAATCTGGATCACATTTTTGTTGCAACTTAAGATGCATGTACATAAAACATGCTCCACTTTTGCATATAACATGGTATTCAGTGGATTTAAGGAAACAATATCCATAATTTTTTGAGAATAATTAGTGAAGCAATTTAGGATCTTTAGCATTCTTTCCTTTCTTTAAAGATTGTAGCATTGAAAAGGTGGTTTAGTGCACGAGACTCCCTCCACAGATCTAGCGAAGGTTAGATATATGCAGTCTCACCTCCCCCCCCCCCACCCCACCCCGGGGGGGCGCGCAGAAAAAAAAAATCCCCATGCAGAGAGGTTGTTTGCAACATTAAAAGCACCTAGAATACTTGTAGGGTCAATTTGGGAGGAGGTAAAGATCGAATATCAATAGATACCAAAGGGCGAACACTTTCGATAAATAGAGTCAATTATCCAAGAGGGGAAGATTGGAGACAATGTTACTCATAGAATTAAAATATGATAAATGAAAAAAGGAATGCATCTAGTGTATTGTGTGATCGAGATATACCTATTAAGGCGAAAAAGCAACCCTACAAGACAAGCATTGCACTAACAATACTTTATCATAAAAAAAATTGGGCAAGGGCAACTAAATAAAGCATGTTCAAAACTAGGTGTGGTTGAAAAGAGAAAGTGAAAATGGCTGCGTTGTAAAACTAGAAAAGATAGAATCAGAGTATATTCATAAAACCGTATACATTGAACCAATTGGAGATAAATTAGCAAAGAATCAACCCAGATAGTTTGGGCATGTTTATAGAAGACTTATTACTACACCAGTGAGAAAGAGCGATACAAGTAAAAATAAATATGACTGCTTCCAATTGAACACACAATGGAGGAACATGATGCATGTGGTCCATCCCTAAATAGTTGGGATAAAACCTTGTCCAGTTGAGTTGAATACATTCCATACTACATAACAAATGTATTTTGATTTCCTTCACATTCTACATAATTGGATGGATTTAGAAATTTTGAAGAATAAATTTTTTTGCAAAACCCAACACATAAGCCGAATATTGAAACATCACATCAGATTACTTCGAAGTTAAACTGTGAATTGTATGCCAACACTAGGCTATTGCTCTATTCAATGAGGCTTGCAAACCCTTAAAGGTAAAATGAAAGTTAACCTACATAGACAAAATTTGCTTTCTTCATAAAATGATTAATGACAACCAGAATCCTTCCTAAATTAACAAATAGCGCAAGGATAAGCCTTGGATATAATTTGCCATAACAATATACCTGGATAGCATCCTTTGAAAAGTATCGGCCATCACCAGAAACAACAAGTGTAGCACCTGCAGAAAGAACATGTAGTTAACGAAAAATAAACATAACCCATAAAAAGAAAATATCAATAAAAAACCACAACCATTTAGGACATGAAGCAAGACAAAGAGAGAACTAGGTTAAGGGAAAATTAAAAAAAGAAAAAAAAAACACATCAAAACTTACTAAAATTTATCCATCAATAGATGAAGGCATACAAGCTTAAAGCCCTCCCTCAAGCCGAAGTTAAAAAAAAGGGACAAATTTTGTTGAATTGACTATTTCTTGGAATGGATGAAGAGACTCTGCATCCGCATAACCCAATATTGGGTGGTTCTAATCTTTAATGTGGGATTCAAGCGCTCCCCACCCATTCTCTCACATGTAACCCAAGCTCACATGCAGGCTGACAAACAAAACTAAAGCAAAGAGACCAACAAACTGAAAATTCAAATGGGTGAAAAACTAGCCCCTCAATCATCCAACTCTGATCCCATGTTAGAACATCAAACACAACCAATTGGCAATGGTGAAAGAACTATCAAGTATCAACCACATAAACCAACCTTACTTGGCCTTAATTTTTCAATGTGGCACAGAAACTCTCTTCACACAACATATGTAGATGACAAAAATACAGACTGTCATCCCAAAAAAACTGTGTCCATCATATTAATATTGGCCTTGTACTTATAGGGGTAAAGCAAATTCTTAGCTTTTTTCGATCTCATTCCTACATTAGCAATTGCATTCTTCAAGTGAGAGGATAAGTATTAAACAAAGCTTTTGTGACTACACACAATAAATTTTGAATGCATATACAAAAGGCTAGAAAACTTCTTCACCGTCAGACTGCTATACAAATTCCAACATTGCGTTCTTGGCCAAAGCTAGACTAAAATCTATATTTAAGTTTGTGAAAGTTGTTATATCCCAATCTCTATCTAATCAATAAGATATCTTCCAAACACTACAGTGTAATACGTCATACCCAAATCTCTCTTATATCTACGATAGGACTAACAAAATTTGACAGTTAATTGTATTCCTTATAAATAACCAAACTTGTTAATTCATCATTGAGAATTGCTTAAATTCATTCAATAGGGTTGAACCATCCAAAAGCGAATAGCCAGATAAAAAGCGAGCATTGTTTTGCCACGAAAGAGATATATTAGAAGACAATGATCTCCAACAAGAAACATAGTGGAAAGAAAGGCAACGCTTAATGTCGGGAACATCATGATCTCAATAAGTGCTGTGACTCATGGGCACCAAAGGCGAGAAAGCATGATTGGAAGGAAAGAGAGGGGGGAGAGAGAGAGCAATGGTTAGCAAACATACTCCTTTGGACAATGCAACATGCTAAGACACATAAATCATTTCTATACATAGACAAAAGGAACTCAAGCACTAACATCCCTAAACTCATAAAACCCAATATGATTATGCAGTAAGGAAGACAAGGAACAAGGTCTTAAATTTATTGTTCTTAGAGAGAAATAAAGGAAAAACACTGGTAGGGTGTTGGTTTAGACAATACCTAGTGTACGCAAAAGAACTTGTAGGGTGCTAGTTTAAGCAAATCTTGGTGCACTCAAAACGTTCTTTCTTTTTTATTCTAATGGGAATGAGAGAACGAACTCATAGCTCTCCCTTCTACGTGAGGGCTATAGGGCTATAGGGAAGAGCATACGAGGAGGTGAGCGACATCTTGTACAATGTACGTTCTAGCTGCTTGCAAGTGCTCGCTTGAACAGGTAGACTGGGTAACTGCATATGATCCCCCGCAGCATGCGTGAATGTGGTAGCTCGGAAACGTCATTGCCTATGAGTTTGGGTGCGTTTCCCTTGCCATCTCCCCAATGGAATAGATAGCTCTTGCAATGCTCGCTTCACTTCCCTCATATTACAAAGATGTCATAAGTCACATACAAAAGAAAGTAAAACCAAATATCCAGGTCAAATTAAGTCCAAACAATAGAAATATTCTAATTCAGATGTACGTCATAAGTACCTTATTACAAGTAAATTACTAAAAGTAGAGACTAATGTCGGCTCCCATGCGAGTGTCACATCACTAAACCACTACCATAAATGATACTGGTACATGTAAAACTAAAATGTCGAAACATTAAGTGTAGGAAGTTTTTTTAATTATATCAGCTTGCTCTTGCATCATGTAACATAAATTAAATGAAAAATCTAACATATTAGCTCGAAAAGATATTAAAAAAAGTACCTCAATGCAATCTAAAACTTAAATTTGAGAACTCTCAAGTGAGCCCCATCTTGAAATTGAACCAAATGTCCTTTATCTCTCTCTCTCTCTATCTTCCTATCAATTGCATAAAAGTCATTTCAGCTTCATACAACTTGGCATCTTCTGTCTAACTATACGTGTGCATTGTTGTGCGTCATAAAGCACTCCTAACCTCATAACTAAGAAAATGACAACTCAATGCACGAGACTAACGTCAGTGAGAGGTTTGGAGAGAATCAAGTGCATGCAATCTTATTCTTGCATATGGTGGAAATGTTCTCGCATGCGGAGGGTTCATTTCCACGAATGGGGCATTGATGCATAGGTCAAGTAGAGCAATCCTAATGCTACACCAAGGTCCATCCCCTAAGTAAATTTAACTTTCTACATACCATATCCATGCTTTAATCACAGACAATATGAAAAGAACAACTTCGTTTTCTTAGTTGTGTCTTAATAATAAGATCCCGATCCTCTTCGACTGAATGAGTAGATCATAATTTTAAAAATAAATGCTCTTGAATATCGTTTTTACTGGAATAATAACAATTTCTTCATATAGAACAGATGGACATCCT
The DNA here is from genome assembly GCA_963454935.2 of Ilex paraguariensis. NCBI lineage: Eukaryota > Viridiplantae > Streptophyta > Magnoliopsida > Aquifoliales > Aquifoliaceae > Ilex > Ilex paraguariensis. Next base: position 35,237 of record CAUOFW020003142.1, read on the forward strand.
CACTCCTAGGAGGTTGTTTACAGACAATGAGATAGTTGATGATAACCATATTTTTTAAATAACCCCAAAATTGTCCTTGTAATGGAGTCCAACTTCTTTCCGCGATTTAACAAATGCATTGTTCCATGGTTTTTTTCTCAATAACACATCTAATGAATTTTGAGAAAGAAATCTTGTTCCATACAATTCAAAATAAGAGAAAGATGCAAACATGATGTAGTCAGTGGCCTACAATCCACATTAAAGTAGACATTGCTTGCACAGATATAGATCTTTGAAACATTTTTGTGATAACCATATAGATTTTGGATTTCAACTACTTCAAAACTGCTACAGCATTTGAAATTCATTTATTGCATGTTAAAATTTCAATACCCCAGTCAAGACTTTCATCTCAAATTGTACGAGAAAACCAAACAATAAATAACAAAACCCTTACCTCTAACTTTTTCTGTTGTAAGGGCATTGAATGTTGACTGAACAAAATTTTGCAAGTAATTAGGCTGCTTGAATACTTTCACCTGCAAAAATACACAGACACCATTTTATTAGATCAAATAATAAAAGCTATTCAGATTGTCCAAAGCAACCAACAAGCACATATTCCAGCTAATTACAGAAAACTGTCATCACCAAAAAATGTAACTATATGGCATGTGGGTAACTTGACAGTCATTTCATCTGTAACAGCACCCAATACCATGCTGATAAAACCTTGTGATCAGAAGCCTATATATGACTTCTATAAATTATTTTCACTCATATAATCAAATCAAAGGTTGTCAATTCATATATTTTAAATACTACGGCATGCAAATTTAATAGACAAAAATACATATTATAAAACTACTTTCAACTGGTGCACACACACATAAACAAGAGAATTATTAGATCACCAAGGAACAAAAGGGTCCAAAGCAGTAGAGAAATCATTGAAGCCCCCACGATCAAGAAAACAACATTAACAATAGATAATTGGATCTCACGTTACATGCACTCTTCAAATGCATCACCTACCGATGTCAGACAATTGCTGGCAGGGTAAAGGTATGTTATATTTGTGCAACACTTCCCAGCAAATGTGCCAATCAAAAATCTACAACAATCTAGTTTATCATAAATTATATTCCTTGAATATATTCCGGGGATGGGCAGATTAGCTGCAGGCCATACACCTAACATTATAGGCACCAGTTTGACTTCATACGCAAAACCACAAACTTGTGTCAACAATACTCCCCTCCCAGCATCCACCGTTAACATGAACCAAACCGGGTAATGACAATTTATTATTGTGATAGTTGGTGTTGTGGCAAAATTGATATAAAATGAGGAAAATGCCCATTTTTATCACTGTGGTACATCAAATATTATTTGCCCTGGAAATAATACAAATTATGAGATTTGGACATTGGAGACAATATGAATCTCATGCATAGATCAATACCTTCACCTGACAATCATACTCAGGTCCATGTAACATAAGTTAGATGTCATACTAACACAAAAGATACTGTTTTTTGTGTGGACTAATAGAAATATATTTACGTGATTACATCTATTGCAAGTGAGTTCACATCAGAATGATCTAATTCATCATCTGCATTAAGTTGGATTCTACTCCAGCTCACTCTTTAAAAATTACAAATCAACATAAAGAATCATACGATGAAATTCTTATCCTTTAAATTATCGAGCTCAATGATCTTATAAAATTCCCAGCACTCATTTGCGAAATATAAACAGGATCTAATTAAGTGCTATATATTCATAAGATCATCTGAACACTGAGAATAATTGCTCATACACAGCAAAATCAAAGTTCAAATTTCAAAATTAACCAGCTAATTCGAATAAACATCGATCAAATGGAAAAGAATTGCTCGTACACTGAAATAAATATGCAAATTTCATACGGAAAAGAAACGCACCAGTTCAAATTTTACAAATATATATATGCAATCATGTTTTGAAAGAACATATCAAATTGAGTTACTGTAATCAAGATCAAAGGTTCAAGCAAATGTTCTAGATCAAATGGTACCACTTAAACAACTATATTGCCAAATCTAGAAATTACCTTCTTCCTCAGACCAGAAGTCCCAGGTTTCTGGCCATCGAACGGTGTCGTTTCAACACGACCAACCTTGAACACAACCATCTCTTCTTATCTCCACTGCGGAGTAAACTAGCACACTCCAAATCAGAGACCACATACAAGACAGGGTAAGCACTCACACATCCATATGAACACAGAGATAGAGAGAGAGAGAGAGAGAGAGAGAGAGCTTACATTGAAAGGTGGTGAGGAATGAGACGGAACGAGTGCGTGCGTGCGTGCTGTGTGTGTTTCAAGAGGGTCCGAGTGAGTTAGATATCAGATACACAAATAGACAGGAGAGGGACAGAGAATATGACGACAGGATTATTCTATCGGATTTTTAAACCGCACGTCTTGTCTTGTCTTGTGTTAGACCAGCTTAGAAGGAGCGGTTCACGCGGTCAGACAGTGGTTCAGATCTCCGATCTTTACTCTTCACCCGCTGCTTTCCGATTGTATGTCTAAATAATTAGGATTTTTTGCATTTTATATTTTAAAAAATTTTAAGATTCTTATTTTATAATCTCAACTATTAAATTTTTAATATTATACTCTCAATGTATCAAAAGTGTATTGTGAGTTACCTAAAAGGTAGTTTTCAATAATGATACTTACACATATTGATACTGATATTGTATGATTTTTTGATTAAATTCATTATTTGATTGACAAATAGCTTTTAATATTATGGGCCACTCAGAATAGATATATAAATTTAGTTAAATTATTATGTTTAAAGAATATTAATCTTATGTTCCGTTTGGTAGGGGAGGATGAAAAGTAGGAGGAATACATTTTCTTCCTTTGTATTTGGTTGGATGGATGAAAAATAAAAATGATATTTTTTTTTTGTACTAGCTAAATTTAGAGGTGACAATAGAGTCGAGTCATGTCGTGTCAAATTCGTGTTGAATCATTACGAATTTGTCTCGAATATTAGTAAAATCTAACTTAACTCATTTAATTAATTGTGTCGTATCGAGTTGTGAGTTGATCTATTTATTTTCGTATCGAGTTCGAGTCGTGTTATCGTGTTGACTAAAAAATTTTCACTCTTAGTTAAGATGGAAAAAATATTTTTTTTTAAATTTAAAATTTTTATTTTTTATTTTTCATTTAAAATTAAATTTTAAAATTTTTTAAAATATATATACATATTTTACCATTGTATTTTTATATGAAATTAATGTATACATAAGATATATAGACAAATACAATACATATCAACACAAATAATTAACTTTCCATCTACTTTTCTTCTGATTTTGGAGGAATTGATTTTGGTGAGTTGAAAAAAAAGTTAATTCATAAATTTTTCCGTCATTCATACTTTCCTTCCTTACCAAATATGATATTTTATTTATTCTTTCAACTTTTCATCCTCCCAGTAATCGCATAATAGTTATAATCCCCTTTTGCCTTGGGATCAATTTTCTTCATGTTTGGGGTTGGGGTGTGTGGAAGGTATCCAATATTAATGAAGTCAGACTTTTGCAATGTTGAGTTTGATGCACAATTGCATTCTTAGCTGTATTTGTTCCAATAAAATAGGAACTTTTCCCACCGTGAATGGAATTTTGTCGTGCTCAATAATAATTATTTATTTATTTGAAAAAAATAGTCTCAAGTCACTCTGATGACCCATTTATTGTCTTTGATTTTCTTTATGCTTGTGGATGTAACAATGGTGGTTTTTGTTGTTGTTTTATTTGTTTATGGATTTATTTATTTTTTTGCTTATTAGCCAAAAAGAGGTGGCAAGGGGCAACTGGCATGGAACACATGTATAAACATGACTATAATAGTTCGAACTCGTTGGAATAGTCCTCCAGAGAGGCCCAGACGGTGAGCTCTACATGCATTCCCCAAAGACAACTAGAATTATAGTTCGATCTCAGTCCCACCAAACTGTTAAAAGCAAGTCAACAGTTTATACCTTGTGAATTGAACCTGCATGAACATTACCGAAAGGTCCCTTACGAGATGCTATCTTGCCAGTAAACCACTTTAGTTATAGATGGTTTGAATTGAGACAAACCGTCAAATTACCGCCATGGATTAAATTGCTTGGTCATCGGTTGTTATTGACGTGCCTAACTTAGACAAAAAGATGTATGTGTCAAGCAACTGGTAGCTAGGTGTGCCTAACCATATATGATGTCGATGCCAAACTTTTGTTCTGAAATGTCGGTATCACTATGTTTTAATAGTTTTATCCTTTTTATGTGGAAAATGACATTTGGGTCTATCACGTGATAGAAAACATTAGCTCTATTTAGTGTTTGATGATATCTCAAATAAATTTCAAGTATGTGCTCAGACGTAGAGGTCAGACAAGGAGGTCAGATATAAAACTCTCAGATCTAAAGAGCC
>CAUOFW020003143.1:0-39706 GCA_963454935.2 Ilex paraguariensis
GAACTAGCAGGAGGTGGAGAATCACTCTCTGTAATGAAGGCCCATGCTAGAAAGGCAAGGCACCTCGACGAGATACGCCCATCCAAAGTGCCAAAGCAGGGCGATAGCGAAGTCATATCTTTCTCAGATAAGGACTTAGAGGGAATCCAGCACCCCCATGACGACCCTCTGGTGCTCACCATAATTGTGGCCAATTTTCAGGTGTGCAGGATCCTAGTGGATAGTGGCAACTCTGCGGATATCCTATTCGCAGAGGCTTATGACAAGCTCAACCTGGGAAGAGAGAGACTGCAACCTATCAGATCACCCCTCATTGGGTTCTCAGGAAAAAAGGTATATCCCCTAGGGTCCATTACCCTACCTGACATAGCTGGAACATTGCCCCAGAGCTCCACAGTTATGGTCAATTTCTTGGTCATAGATTGTCCATCAGCCTACAATACCATATTGGGGCGACCTGCTCTTAACACTTTAAGAGTTGTGCCCTCCATCTGTCACCTCATCCTCCGCTTTCAATCACGAACAGAGTCGAAGAGGTCAGAGGAGACCAGATAGCAGCGAAGGAGTGTTATATCTCCTTCATGAAAACCAGGAAGTCACAGGAGGCATTGTAAGTGGAGGTCCTTGATCCGAGGGATGACGCCACCATAGAGAAAGGAGAACCAGTCGAGGAGCTCACCCCTATGGCCTTGGATAAGGAGCACCCATACAACAGAAGAGTATACATCGGCTCTTCCCTTTCTAAAGACCTGGTTGGCCCGCTAATAGGCTTTTTGAGACATAACATGGACGTCTTTGTGTGGTCACATGCAAACCTTAAGGGAATTGACCTAGAAGTGGCCACACACCATCTCAATGTAGACCCGCGTCACAAGCCTATTCGCCAAAAGCTAAGGGGCGCCTCCACTGAAAGGACCCAAGCTATGGACAAGAAGGTAGAAAAGCTAATAGATAACGGGGCCGTCAGAGAAGTAGCATATCCTGAGTGGCTCTCCAATGTGATGATGGTCACTAAAACTAATGAAAAGTGGCGTCTCTGCGTCGACTTCACAGAACTCAACAAGGCATGTCCGAAAAGACAGTTACCCGTTGCCACAGATCTACCTCCTCATCGACGTCACCGCGGGGCATAAGTTGCTCACTTTCCTAGATGCTTACTCTGGGTACAACCAGATTAGTATGTACCCCCCAAACTAGGAGAAAATATCATTCATCACTCTGAAAAGGGAACCTATTGCTATAGGGCCACGCCCTTCAGACTAAAGAACGCAGGAGCAACCTACCAACGGTTGGTGAACAAGATGTTCCAGTCTCAGATCGGACGAACAATTGAGGTGTATGTGGATGATATGCTGGTGAAAAGTCCCGCAGCAGTAGACCGCATTGATCACCTCCAAGAAACTTTCAATGTCCTAAGATCCTATCACATAAAGCTCAATCCTGAGAAGTGCACCTTCGGCGTAGGGTCTGAAAAATTCTTGGACTTTATGGTCAATCAGAGGGGAATTGAGGTGAACCCGATAAAATCAAGGCTATACTCGACATGAAGTCACCTTCCTTGACCAAGGAGCTCCAGCGCCTCAATGGAAGAATCGCTACACTCACTAGGTTCGTTTTCAAATCTGCAGACAAATGTCTGCCCTTCTTCAAGATTCTTCGAAAGGCCTTTGAGTGGGAACCTGAGGCGGAGGAAGCCTTCTAGAGGCTCAAGGCCTACCTAGCCACACCTCCTTTCCTTTCACATGCCACTCCGGTAGAAACTCTCCATCGTTATCTTTTTTCTTCCTCATCAGCAGTAAGCTCAATACTCATCAGAAATGATAGTGGAGTGCAGAAGCCAGTTTATTACGTGAGCAGGGCATACCGGGGGACAGAGATCAGATTTTTGGGACTAAAAAAATTGGCGCTCGCCCTGATCACAACGGCGAGACGACTACGACACTACTTTCAGAGTCACAACATAATGGTTGTCACAGACCAACCTCTTAAAAGAATATTGGAAAAGCCAGACATATCCAACAGACTTCTTAAGTGGGCAGTGGAACTCGGGGAGTTCGACATTCAATACCAACCAAGGACAGCCATCAAAGCACAAGCCCTGACAGACTTCATTGCCAAACTCACACTAGTTGAAGAAGGGAGCTGCAGGGATACCCAACGGGGACGCCCAGAAGCCCAGCAAAGACTCTTAGACGCCCAAGATGGGTGCCCAAGTCTCTTTCCCAGGCGCCCAGACTTCATCTCCAGGCGCCCAGACAGCCTCCCCAGGCACCTAGTCGCCCACTCTAAATTCTGAACCCTCATCTCTTTTACTTTGGAAACTCTATGTAGATGGTTCCTCGACCAGTGAAGGAGGAAGAGCAGGCCTAATTTTGATAAGCCCCGATGGCACCACTCTCAAGTATGCAATGAAGCTCCACTTCGTTGCCTTCAACAATGAGGCGGAGTACGAAACTCTCCTCTCTGGATTACGATTAACAGTGGAAATGGAAGCTCAACACCTCGCCACCTTCATCGATTCTCAGCTGATAGTTAATTAAGTGAAGGGCGAGTTCGAAGCTAAAGGAGCTAGGATGCAAGAATACCTTGGCATGACGAGAAGCATAATCGTAAAGTTCCACTACTTCTAAATAAGCCATATCCCCATAGAAGACAATATGGCCGCTGATGCACTCGTAAAGCTCGTCTCGTCCGTGGAAGCCCCGTTAGGAGAACCAATGTTCATCAGTCACCAGTTCGAGCCAAGCAGTTGGAATGGAGGCCATAAATAAAAACTGTACATCAACTGAGTCAAACTGGATTACGCTAATAATGGCATACCTCCAGGAAAGTGTGTTGCTAGATGATCCTCTAGAGGCCAGGAAGTTGAGGTTGGGAGCCTCTAAGTTTGTTATTCTGCAGGACACGTTGTACAAAAAAGGCTATTCGTTGTCGTTACTGCGATGTCTCTCACCCGAAGAAGCTCACTATGCCCTACGAGAGATTCACGAGGGGATCTATGGGAAGCACTCTGGAGGGTGCTCCCTTGCCCACAAGGCTACTTTTGGCCCTCCATGGTAAGGGATGCCCAAGAATTCTCCAAGAAGTGTGACAAATGTCAACGTTTTGCAACTGTGTCAAGGCAACCACCGGAGGAGCTAACAACCATTTCAAGTCCGTGGCCTTTTTTCCAAGTAGGGCATCAACATCTTGGGCCCCTTGCCTTTCAACAAAGGATAATGCAAGTTTGTGGTGGTGACAATCGACTATTTCACCAAGTGGGCAAAGGCCGAACCCTTAACTAAAATCATAGACATGAAAGTCAAAGATTTTATCTGGAACAGTCTGATCTATCGCTTTGGATTTTCCACGCCATTATCAGTGATAACACTAAGCAGTTCGACAATAAGTTGCTGAACTTTTTCTACTCCGACCTTCAGATAAAACAACCTCACTCTAGCCCAACATACCCGCAGGCAAATGGACAAGCAGAGATCATGGTAAGAACAGTGCTACGCAACCTAAAGACAAGGCTTGAAAGAGCGAAGGGTCGTTGGGTGGACGAGCTACCTGGAGTATTGTGGGCCTATCGAACCACACCAAGAACTCCTACTAGGGAGACCCCTTTCTCCGTCGCTTTTGGAACTGAGAAGGTCATCCCTGTGGAGATCAGGGTACACTCTCTAAGGGTCCAACACCACAACCCCATTACCAACGAGGAATAACTCCGCATCAACCTCGACTTGGTGGAGGAGGCAAGGGAGATGGCTGTGGTCTGCAATGCAGAGTACAACGACGCATGACGAAGTATTACAACTCAAGGGTGAAGCCTCGTTCCTTCCAACCAGGGGACTTGGTCCTTAATAAAGTGATCCTCGCCACAAAGGATGCACGCGAAAAAAGTTGAGACCGAATTGGGAAGGACCCTACCTCATAACAGAGGTGGTGAGGCCGGACACCTACAAGATCCAAAAATTATGAGGAAAAAGTCTTACTTCATCTATGGAATGTGGAGCACTTGAAGAGGTATTACCAATGACACCCTGAGAGCATCAAAATAGTGAAAGTTGGGACTTGATTTTATTTTTTGGGGTTATTACCCAATATTCAATGTACTTTTTTGAAAATTATTACCTAATGTTGCTTTAAATAAGCAATAGATTAATAAAATTTTCTACGTTTTTACTCAAAAAAGATCTTTTGTATTTCATTTCAAAGGAGTATCAGTACAAAAATAAGGCTATAAACTGCCTTTCTTAAAAAAAAAAAAATTAAAAGTCCTAAACACTCTAGCTGCTCTCACGGTCGTCCTCCACCTCCTCCTCGTTATCCTCGACATTATCAGAGCCCCCCTCACTATCATCAGTAGGCACGAAACCTGAGAAGTCAATGTCAGGAAAAACAGCAGAGATCTTCCCTCGGAGATCCTCGAAACTATCAATGAAAGCATCTGTGAGGCCATTCTTCAATTCTTCCTCAGCACGGGAAGCTCTCTCCTAAGCATCCTTCAACTCTGCCGCTTCTTTGAGCATGACCCTCTCATGGGCCTCTGCAAGCTCAGCCTCCCTGAGCGCGTTCCTCTTATGGGTCGCTAGAAGCTCAGCCTCAAGCTTAGTTGCCCGCTCACGGGCCTCAATAAGCTGATATTCCCTGAGCGCCCCCCCTCACGGGTCGCCAAAAGCTCAGACTCGAACTTGGATGCCCTCTTGAGAGCTGCCACAAGCTCATCTCGAGAAGCACTGCCAACTGCCTCGAACTCGGCAATCGTCCCTTGAGCAATAAAAAGCTCCCTTTGCACGACATCAAAATTCAGCTTCAACTTGTCATGATTATAGGCCTTTGAAATCAAGCAAATAGATGAAGTCGAAACCTGAAGAAGATGAAAGTTGGAAAGGTGAAAAAAGACGTAAGAAGGAAGTGGAAAAAGGGAAATAGCAAACCCTTACCTGAGCTAGACCTTTCAAATATGTGTTGACAATCCTCTTAGTGTCAGAAGTACTAAGCTGACAAACTTCGGGTGCAAACACAAACCTCTCAAGCCTTTCTCTGATAACTGGCGGTCTGCCCATCATGGGACCAAGCCAAGTCGGTCCTCTAGCGGAGGTTCTCGCATGAAGAAGGGACAAAGGAGGAGTAGAGGGTGTGCCCAACAAGGAAGACTCTAGAGTAGCAACTGAAGAAGTTGTTGGCTGAGGAGGTACCGTCGTAGGAGTCACTTGGGGGACATCACCCGTCCTCGCCACCTTGGAAGAAGGAGGGTTCCTGCTAGAATAGCGAGATATTACCACCTTTTTACTTGCTGCAAAAACAATAAAGTGTTAGGGAGATGAAAAAACTCAAGGGGAAGGAAAAATTAAAAGAGGAAACTAATTCACCTTTTTCTTTGAAGAGGAACCACCAGATTTCTGAGAGGGAGCAATGACCTTAGTATCTTTGGGCAGAAGAGCTCCCAAATTTTTGTAAGGGCAAGCCTTGACGGCCTCCAACTTCCACTCCTTATTTTGAGAAAGCACAGACGTATCTGCAAGGGAATGGTGAGCACACATAAAAAAAAAAAAGAAGAAACAAATGTGTAGCGTACCAGATTTTCTGGCAGCACTCCAATGTATTGGCACCAAAACTCTGTCTGCTTCTGCGGCCCAATCTCCACCAACAAAAAAGAAGCAAGATTTCCAACCGCAATAATTAGAGTGCATTTCCGTGAGCATCATACCACTTCTTGTGGTAAAGTAGTACCACCCCCTATTTGGTGCAGGAGTTTCGCTCATATTGTATGTTGCATGGAACTCCACAAGAGAAATATCCTCATGGTGTACTTTCCTCCATAATGCAAGAAAGCCCAACAGAACTCTCCAACCATTGGGCGCTAATCGCCCTAGAGTCAAGGAAAAATAATGCAAAATGCGGCAAATGGGAGGGGACATTGGGAATCTTAGCCAAGCCTCAAGCATTTTCTCGTAAACAACGATATCACCAGAGGAGGCGTCGCAAGCAAGCTCACCTGTCTTAGCCCGGCGACACAGCACAGTCGGAGGAATACGATAAGTAGAAACAAGCCTCAAGATATCTCCATCCGAATTGAACAAACTGGAAAGGGTACTCACCTTAGACCCATCGTCATCAAGTCCCAGTTTGCCTTTTCGCTTCTTCTTTCGAGGCCGCAAGGAGTGGCCCAGGTTATCGTCTTGAGAGATTTGGCTTTGAGAAGTCACATTTGAAGGAGTCAGATCGTAATGACCAAAAGCGGCACCCAAAGCTTCCTCATCGGCTGTAGTGCTAAGCCCATCACCTGGAAGGGTGTCTGACGCTCTATTCCCTCCCAAATGAGAAAACCCAAAACTTGGATAGGTGTCTGGACGCCTCTGCTCGCCAAAACAGGATAGCTCAACACTGTCTGGCGCTCCAAAGTTACACAAAACAGCTCCAAAGGTGCCCGAGTCAGCACCAAAAAAGCTGCCCAGCTCCCCTGTTGAGCGCTTACTGGCTTGGCAGCCCCTTTTTTAGCTTGCACATTGTTGTCCAGTCCACCAGACAACATGCGCGCGCTGTCCAGTCCACCAGACTACATGCGCGCGATGCCCAGTAGCACGCCTGTGTTGCCCAGTCCGCTTGCGTTGTCCAGTCCACCTCCATGCGTGCTGCCCAGACCATCTATTCGTGCGCATGTGCTGTCCAGTCGACTGGTTTGCAAACCTAAGCTGTCCAGCCCACCATTTTTGGCACCCAGGCTATCCAGGATAGCATTTTCGGCACCAAAACTGTCCAGGACAGCACCTAAATGGTCCAGACCAGCCTCTAAGCTTCCTAAACCAGCACCTAAAATGACGTCTACCTTCTCCCTTCCTTCGATCTCCACCACCCCCTCTTCAATCGATATTGCCCACTTGAAAACTCCACTAGAAAGGAAGAAATCTCACCTATATATATATATAAAATGGGTATGTATATATATCTATATACTCTTGAAAGGATTCAAGAAGAACACACTTTTTCCTCTCAAGTTCCAACAAAATGGGTAGGACTTGGGTTTTTAAAGTTCTCAAGAATGGATGCTCAATCTCAAGGCAAGTGAAATGGGTAGAACTTAGGCTCTCAAGATTTTCAAGAATGATTTTCAATCTCAAGGTGAGTGAAATGGGTAGAATGAAGAAGAAGACTACGTTTATAGTCTAGGGTTTTTAAAAGAGGAAAAAAAGCCCAAATTGAAAATTATGGGCCCTTTTAAAATCCTAGCAAAAATGAAAAGACTTGAAGTATGCATCAAAGCCAAAAATACATTACACAAATGAAAGTCAATGCCTCCTTCTCCAAGTTTTCTTAGACATGGGAGGCATTGGGGGGCAAATAATGGGTCAAGCCCAAGAAGAACCCAATTTATTTGAAAAACCCAAACTTCAATTGAAGAGTTCAGTCTTATAAAAACTCACTAAGCCCAATATTGTCCAAGTCTAGTTTCATCAATTCGGCTACGTCATCAAGAGAGAGAGAGAGAGAGCAAGAGAGCCTTACCTGCACTGCCAAGGAAACAGTTCACACTCACCTTATCTTTGATCGCATCTCATGGAGAGCATCTCAACCACCTCGCCCGTGGAAAATAAGTTGTGAGCTCTACCGAAATGATTGCTTAGTTGCTGTAAAATAGCCCCAACCTATTAGGGGGCCACTATAAATTGCACGCCCCACTAACACTTGGGGGGCATCATACATCACCTGAGCACGACTCTCTCTTTTTCCTTAAAGTTTTTACTCTCTGCTCCCCACACCCTTGGGTTAATAAAATACCCAGCAACCAAAGTCATTGAAGAATGAACGTAGGTCGAGCTGACCGAACCACTATAAATTGTTTGTGTCTCTCCATATCCTAATATTATTTCTTGCATTTATTATTCACACTTGACAGGTAGTGTACAAAACCATTTTGTGCATCATCAAGAGTCATTAGACTTCTGTCATTGTAAAATGTATGAAGGATCAAGTTTAGGCAATTTTGGTCTCCCAAGACCATAGATTGTTTTTTATGATACACAAAAGTGTTTATGAAAAATTAATCAAATAGATGAAGTAATTAAGCCTCAACACATGCAAACACAAAAATTGAGTGGATTCAGTCTAGGTGACTTACTCCACTAAGAAGGACTACGGTGATCGGAGAATCTTATTGCTCAAAAGTGTAGTGTGCTGAAATGTGTGTGATGTCCCCTATATGTAGATAGGACTTATAATTTATATGGGAGTACAATTTTTATGACACCCTAGAGTGGGCTTTGTTGGGGAAGCCTTGATTAAGGCATCACCCTTGTGACAGGAGTAGGTCGCTTTGTGATGTTGGCATAACGGATGAAGTGGTTGAGGCCTAGATGTGTACCCTGATTTCTTTACTAAGATGGAGATCTCATATACGTCAATAGTAGATTGAGTTTTCTAGGCAATGGACTTGGTGTTTGTTGGCTTTTATTTCTAAGCTAGGCTTGGTATGTAATTCTACACCTGGTCTGAGACAGGCTTGTCAATTTCAATTATTAGGATGTATAATACTTAAATTACAATAGGACAATCTTATCGTTACTCTTAAATCTGACGATCATCAATACTCTTTCAAATTATTTCAAGTTTATGAAGTAATCAAACTGTGGAGCCCATCAAGCCCCTTGATCCATGACATTGACAGGGTCTTAGCAAGGTATGAAGAGAGTTGGGCTAGCACACTTAAAACCCAATACCCACTTTAGTCTCCACTAGGCTGTACCTTGTTAACTGCGGGCTTGGCCCACGATACCTCCATATATATGTCTTTGTTTATTTCTTGCTATAAAAAAAAAAGGGAATTAAGGGGGCCGGTACCATTTATTAGAAATAATAGGCAAAAAATACCACAATTGAAAATATCAGTAAAAAAGTACACATGTCATACCCAATGTCTAAAATACCCTTTTTTTTATAATAGAAATTAATTAGTTTCCTAAACAAGTGAAGACACCTTCGGAAGGAAAGGAAGACATAAATAGTTATGCATAGTTCCACCATTGTCACCGGATTGTGTGAACTTCAAACGGGGATAACAAAACTTCCTCAAAACCACCATTCTTTGAAAATCATCATTTAGAAATCGTTTTTTTAGAGTTTTACAATGACGAAGTGAAAAAGTTGGCGTCAAATTGTTAATACCACACAGAGCATCAATCGTTGAAGAACAAAAGGTGCATTGTGGAGAAGAACGATGGTTGAGTTCGTTGAAGGTTTTGGAAAACAAGTTGAAATTGTGGGAAATAGATAAGGCTTGTCCTAGTCATAGGCGGTGACATTGGGGATGAAAGAAAAGGGTACTGAAGATATATTGGGGAAGAAATGAACAGATATTTGGGTGTTGAGAAGAAAGAGAAAAATTAGAGATATGAAGATTTGGGTATTCATGGTTATGTGGATTTGTTGTTATAATCACCGAAACTTTGAAGATTAAGAGGTTGAAGATGAAAAAAAGAAAGAGGGGGTTTTGGATCTAAATCGAATGGAAAGTCAAGTTAATTAATATGAAGAACAATCTCAAGATTATTTGTTACGTGTTTGATATTAGAATGCGCTTAGACACGTTGGCACAGTGGTACACGACAATGCCACATTGTTACAAGATAATGTCACACTGATACCGGTCAATGTCACACTGTTATAAACTAAATTCACGTTGCTACAACCCAATGTTCCTCATTATGATTTATAAAAAAAAATAAAAATAAATTAGACAAATATGGGGAAGACATGAATGTTTAAATAACTTCAATTGAATAAAACATAAAAATATAATGTAAAATTTGAAAATACTATTTTATAAATTTAGGAAACTGAATCTCTAATATAATTGTCAAATTTATCTCTCATTAATAAAGAAAAATGGTAATTTCGTAAAAAAAAATTTAAAAATTAGTAAAAGTGTATCTTCTTATTAAACATTTATACACAAAGGTATTTATACACATATGTTTTATATTGATGTATTTTTACCCAAATAAGCATGAACAATTTTTCCAAAAAAAAAAACTATTTGGTGCTTATAAGGTACCAAGATGACAGTCTAATTCGGTGTCTACCACAATGAAAAAAAATCACAACACGTGCTTGTTAGAACACAAGTTGATTCGTTGAAAAAAAATATATGACAACTACCAAACTTAGAAGAATAAAAAAAAAAAAAAAAAAAAAACTAAGTTGCTAAGGCTACGTCTATGTCCATCCCCATCCATATTCGATGCTCCTTGCTTGGGGGGTAACATTATTAGCCGTTGGCATATATTGTCGTACTTGCATGGCTTCCCACGTGTTAAAAATAGACAGGATATTTTATTAATTACTCGGCACGATTTTAGTTCATTTACACTCATTTAAATAGTAAAATAAATCGAATCAAATTTAGGTTTTGATTTTATGATTTATTATATTCATTAGAGAGATATTAGTTAAAAAATAGTTTTATAATTAGTTATTAAGTTGTACAGATTTAAATTTTCAATAATATTACTAATTAAGAAAATTACATTAGATTTTATATCGTATTTGATTTTGAGTATTCATAAATTTTGTTGAGTTAAAATTAAACAATAATTTAAACTCGACAACTCAGTTGAATGAGTCACAATCGAGCTGAGTTTGAAGATAAGCAAACTCAACAAATTTGGCTCAACTAACAATCATAGGTTTAAATCCTTAATAGCTTGAAGACTAGAATTCCATCCCCATGTGCTGGTCAGCGATTCTTATTTTCTTCCTCCTAGAAATGGATTAGCTTCGTTGCTATACGTTAAAAAAATAAATAATTTATAGTCAATGGGACCCTAATATCTCTTAAAAAAACATAGTAGTTTACTCTTGGACAACACTATCTATGCTACCGAAAACTATAGTACTAAAAATTTTCAATACTATACCAGAGAATGATTATCAATCGTAAATCTTAATATGAAGTATTAGGTTAGTTACAGCGGCAGCAATTGAATTCGAGAGAGTAGTCAGTATAAGTCTAGATATTTTGTAAAAAGAAAAAATTATTTATATTATTAATCTTTAAAATTATAAAAAAATTTATACATGTCATCTTATAATTGGATGAGAAAAGTGGGTCGAAGGCTAACCCTTTATTAAAAGCAATTGTTAGAGAACTAAGCTAATGAGAACAAACTGCCCTGCCTAACTAAACTACCTAACCCCACCCCCGGCGCCCCACACCACTCCCACTCCCCAAAACCCAAGAAAATCCATGCCCTGTCAACCTACTCCATTTTAGTATAGCTCTAAAAAAATGATTTGTATGGACTAAAAAAGTAATATTCAAGAAAGTGTGATCAACTATTTAAGGGTCGGAAATGACCCATGGACCATGGCATGATCCGTTATATTGACAGCTGATTGGGTCATAGATAAGTGCACCCGACCTTGTAAACGGTCTCTGGATAGCCCGATAATCCAATGAATAGGCATGGATCAGCGTTTGGGCCATTTAGCCCCAACAGTCTGGCCTACTATAAGGCTCGTGGGTCGTTGACTACAGTTGAGCCTGCTCACTGGATAAAATTAAAAATAAATAAATAAATAAGTGGTCAAATTAGGGAGAAAGGAAAAAAAATTACAAAAATAGTCTAGACAAACCCGATAGAGAGCTTGTTAAAGTTCTAGTGGACAAACAGTGGGCCATTTTTTTGGCCAGACTAGCCCGAACTGGTCCATTATGAACCCCTAGCATGGATGCTAATTTGTCGTCAAATTTTGAATTAAGAAAATAGAGTTCTCGCATGTAACAGTAAAACTGTATATATTTGACTCTCTTTATCTTTTAAAATGATGCAAACCTCATGTACAGAGAGATGTCTAAAACAAACTATAGTCTCTACCTAGTTGATTTGAGTTTATTCAAGGCGATGGTAATGTCACTCTCACTTAAGCCGTAATAGAGCAACATTTCCTTATCAAAAATGCAATATTGGAAAATCAATCTCTTTAGTAGGTAAGTTTAATGTACATCCATTATAGTTTGACAAGGAAGTGCATGGTAAACTAATAAATTGTGCATAAAAGGTCAAAGAGGTAACATTCATTAAATCATTCTCATCCATTGAATGTTCTTTGATCACTCAAATCTTTATCTTGTTTCTACCTAGTATGTGAATATGCTAGAGAGAGTCAATGATTTCTTGGTGGTTTGGAGATCTTTTTAGATTTTGACAATTGTGCTAATAGTCTATACATACATGGGGGGTGTAGTTCATGTGATAATGTTAAAGGGTCATGACCTATTATCTATAGATATGTATATATATGCATGGACTTGATTGATCTTGTGTTTGAAACAGGTGTATAGATCTACCATGACAGGTGCTCTACCCAAGCATGTTACTCATTTAAAATTCATAACATAGAGATCGGATTGATGACAAGTATTTGTTTGCACACTTCACACTTAATGAGTTCAAATTGAAATTTAACGTTCTTATTGATGATAAAATTGGTTACCACTTATATTTCTCGGTACTATTTATTTACACTCAAAATAATAAAATTTAAGGGTGATACATAAAGGTGATCTGATATTCAATAAAGAGTTAGTGAGAGTTCAAGCCTAACAATACAGTTAAGGAAGTGAGATTCCAAAACCTTCAAGAAATGAGGAAATGTGACATTATGAACCGTTAGCTAAAAACGGTTTGGTGCACGTCTACACATATTGAGGGAGAAGTCATGGTTACAGTCATGGTTGGAAAAGATAACTTCAACAGTTAGGAATCATCTTTTGTAAATAATAAAAACAAGGCTACCGAAAGAGATCTCTCGATCAGTACAACAACTCTACATAGAGTCGGTCTCTTTTTTTCTTAGTTGATTTCCCTGGCAAATTTACTTTAACTTATAATCCATCACTTCGATATTTTTTCCCCATTTAATGTTAAGTACAATAGTCTCAGTCTCTCTGTTATTTTACATTCTATTTGTCTTTCTACATTTTAATCCATTCTATTACTGATTAGAAAATGTTCAAGTCCTTGATCCCCAAGGCATTCAAAAGAGCTTAGAAGGAATCTTACGTCTTGCTACAATCATCTAAACAATCACAATTTAAGAACCTAATGCATATTTGAATAAGTAAGATCATATGTGTGTTTGAATTTTAAATTCAATCAAACAATAGGTATCCAAAATGTTGCCTTAGTACACTCACTAATAGCAATCATTCGGGTGTTCCAACAATCTAAAGACCATTATTATAATTTGTTGGTGAAGCTTCTCTTTGCAAAGCCTTCAAATTTTCTGTTTGGAGCTTGTAAATGGAGAAGATTATCTTGTATTTTATGAACCATAAGCTACATTAATATGCTGTTCAAAATGTCATAGTCTTTGTTTTTGTCTGTTTTTTCTTTCTTTTTTTAATTCGCCAATAAACCTTTCTTCTTGTTCGTTACCCCACATGCTAACAATTTCATTCCACTCTACGCGGAATATATTGAAATTGATTGAACAAGAAATAAAATAATAAATATTAAATAATCATTTATTAAAAAATGATAAGAAACTTGCCGACGGGAAAAGTAATTGACTATATTGAATTAATTTAATAAAGACAATGCATATATAAGCACAATTGGGGTGGTTCAAAGTCTTGAAAGACTTCCAGTCATCCATTGGTAAATTTAGAATATACAAACAAAAGATACAGCAGAAGACTAGAATTCCTTCAAAAAGCAAATATGACAACTAAATCTATTTTAATTTTTTTTTTTGTCTTTACAAAAAATGGCAAAAAATAATTTAGCATTATCATTTAATGATTATCTAATAATTTAGCATTAGTATTTTTTTATTATTTTATGTTTTTTTATTAATTGTTTAGCATTAATGCATTTATTAACTCACCAAGTGGCTATGTTATAATGTGGTCCACTTGTCTCTCTCTCTCTCTAGCCAAGTTATAATGTTGTCCACTATTTTTTTTTCGTTTCATAGGGTGTTAAAACTAACTTACACATATTTCGACTAATTTTTTTCTCGATCCGATCAAAAATAGATTATTCACAATGAAACTAGGGTATTCATGAGAGACAAAATTCTAAAGGTCTGATCTCAATAAATTGTCAAGATTTAAACTCAGGACGTCTGAGTTTACAACTCGTTCTTATTACCACTTGAAGATACTATATGTTAATAATAACGTGGTATCACCATATTTAACAAATATTAAATCAATGTGTGGACCATTATCCTATTCTAGGAGACATCTAGTAGCTAAAGACGTGGAAGAAATCTAATTAACTCCATTAGGTGAAAATTGATTCTATATATTATCAAGTGTGTTCAATGAGAATTGGGTATTAGATAATTTTCAAATAGCCAAAATAAGAGAAAGTAGGAGAGATAATAAGGGGAGTGGAAAGTTGACCTTCTCTCTCCCTTAGGGTTACTATTGCCCCATGCACCTCCCTAACTCGCATTAGCTAGCCCTCCTCTGTGTTGGCCTAACCACCTCACGACCCTACGAGTGCACTTGCAATCGCCCTACTCCAATAACAAACACTTGTTCCTCCTCCTACCCCACCTCTATTGAGACACCCTTCCCCCTTTTCGGAGAAAATATTCAATGCAACGGTAATACCATGTTTGCATTAATGATATTGTATCATTTAGGTAGTCGTTGACTTACATGTAAGAACAGTGGTAGTTATTGATTTACATAGACAGATAATTATTGACTTGTGTATGATCTTTTTTTTTATTTGTTTACATGTTATTAATTGTTGATACCATGTAATACCGAAGTAGAAGGAGTGCAACTCAAATGATCAAATTGACATCCTAACTTCAAGGGGAATACTTAATTACATACCCAATGTGGTATGTGTCATATTCTCTAATATTTTTCCCAATAATGTACATGAAAACTCATGTCCACACACACACACACACACATTCTCTCTCTCTCTCTCTCTCTCTCACACACACACACACACTCTCTCTCTCTCTCTCTCATACGCACACACGCTTGTGCACACACGCAAATATGAATAGCGGAAGCAGAAAGCAGCAAGCAATGTGAATTGAAATGTAAAACTGGAATTAAAATATCAATATTCAAGATTACACACAAGTATACTAGCAATACTTACTGGACTAGCACTAAGTGGGCTAGCCAACTAAGATTGATACAGGTGTGGGGAATAGGAGCATCTTAAACTTGGAGCTTATAATCTGCACAATATGTGTTTTTAAACGGGGAAAATAAAATGAGTGAATTCTCCAGAGAGAAAATCCTTTTTTCCTTTCTTCCCCTTTCTTCTGTCTGAGCTCCCCTTATATAGAGTGGGAGGAGTCTGGTCCTTATTGCAATGATCAGGCTTTTGCAAAGTAAGCAGACAAAGGAAAAGGTAAAGGACGAAAGTCGCTGCTTTCGGTGATAAAGTAGGGGTGAATTGCTTTTACTTAAGGGAAAAGCAATCCGGATGGTCAAAAGGCTATCACTAGGGGGGACAGCCACAGGGTATAGCCATGTGATGGCCAAAAGCAATCCTGATGGTCAAAAGGCTATCACTAGGGGGGACAGCCACAGGGTATAGCCATGTGATGGCCTTATCGTTACATGTGATGGGCAGCTTTTCTGTCTTATTGTGGGGACAGTAGTGATTGAAGCCATCACAGGTAAAGAGAAGAATCACGGACTGGATAGGTCTGCAGTATCTAAGTCATCATATCCTTCATACGGATCTTGGGCAAATGGGCTCATAGGTGGAGCTACCGATCCGGATGATGATGCTGGAGATGATCCAGAGTTGCTTGCAGCTTGGGCTTGCTGGATTAGTTCTTGGGCCATTGCAAGCAATTGGGCTGCTGTTGGAGCTTGCTGTGCAGAGTCCTTAGATGAGGATCTCTTGGGCTTTGACTTGGTCGAGCTCTCAGCAGGAATCTTTGCTTCTTTATCAGAAGGTGATGCTGAGACCCTGAGTGTTGGCATAGGATTTTTTGAAGGAGTAACTGGAGGCAAGGGTTTTGGAGCCACTTGTGGGGCTGGAACCTTGACTGGGTAATCCTTCTGAATGGCTTCTAGAATATTCTGGTACTGGTACCTTGGCCACCATTTTACAGAATACTGTCTGCAAACATGGTGATCAATAATTTTCCATTGCCATCTGCAGATCCAAGATATTTTGTACCTGCAAAAAAATGTTAGTAAAATAGGAATGGGGAATGAGGACTGCTGTTTACTAGGAGTAAATGCAGAGGAGAAGATAAGAAATTGATCATGAAGATCCTTGGGAAGAATTTCAATGATGGGGCCGTGAGTCTGCCACCACCTTACAAACCAGGAGGGAATCTGGCTTTTGAAATTCTTATCAAATTGAAGGAACCAGGAGTGATCTTGAGAAGCACTCTGGTAGAGGATGAGTTTAGTCCATGACTCAATGTAGTCATAATAACTAAACTTGATATTATGGCCAGGAAGTTCTCGGAGGGCAGAAGGGTGAGAACCCCAATCTTTAATGGATATGAAATTCTTAATAAATAGAGAATGGTAGATATCCATATTAGGGTCATTTTTATCAGGAATTCCTTTGATAAAAATAGACTGGGTAAAGAAGAGGATATCTTGGTAAAATACAAAAGTTTTTTCAGGATGGGAAGGGACAAAGGTCCATCCTTCTCCAAGATAGGCATTGACCAAATCCAAAATTTTGGTTAAATGGGCATGGATTGGTTCAATAGCAAATATATTCACGATTGGGTTTTTGTTGAAGTATTCAGTCGATGGGCCTTTGGGTCGTGGACCAGATCGATAGAATGGATCAACAAGAAGGCTAGTGGTTGGTGGCACTTGCTGGGCCATTTGGGAAAAGGTTTTTGGGTTTACTAAGGTAGGCTGAATAGGGCGACTTAATGGGCCGACTGGTCTACCAAGAGGTGTAAACCGGTTAGCAATGGTCAAGGCACTAGAGGGGCCCGGAGCACTGATAATAGGCTTAGGCAGCAATGCCAGAGAAGGTGGGTCTTCTTCCTTCTTTATTGAGGCGATTGCTTGGGACAGAATTTGGTTAACTGTTGGTTTATTCCTGCTTGTTCCCCCCTGCTTTTTGGAGGAAGACGAGGGTTTATTAGGTTTGTTGTCCGCCATTGGGTTCCTGCAAAAATTCACGAGTTAGGAAATCAGGGATGCAGTTATTACTGCCCTTAATATATTCTATGTCAAAATCAAAGATACTCAAAATAGATTGCCATCTGGCGAAAATTTGCTTACTAGCAATATTTTGAACATCTTTTTGTAAAACATCTTTTGCAGATTTACAATCTACACGGATGAGAAATTTCTGGTTTAGTATATCATCCTGGAATTTTGAGACACACAGGATAATAGATAAAATTTCTTTTTTAATGGTGGAGTAATTTGTTTGAGTTTGGTTCCAAATACCAGAATGGAAACGAACAATTTGTTCAGAAGAATGAGGAGACTCTCTCTGAAGCAGAATACCACCATAACCAATGTTAGAGGCATCAGTTTGGATGATTTTGAATGAATCAATAGAGGGGATTCCAAGGCAAGGCAAGGTTTTGATATATTTTTTGACTTGCTGGACAATAGAAGTATGTTCAGGCGTCCAAGGAGTAGGATTGTCTTTGAGCCTGGAATAAAGAGGTTTGACAGTTTGCCTAAGATTCTGATAGAAGTCAGAGACATAATTAAGGGAACCTAAGAACCTCTGTAATTGAGTTTTGTCAAGGATCTCATCAGGAAATTTGTCAGCAAATAGGATAGCTCTACTAATGGGAACTATGGTAGACAGCTGAATATTATACCCTAAGAACCTAATACTTGTTTGGAACAGCTTAATCTTGCTAGCGGAGAGGACTAAACCATTATGTTTGGCAGTTTCTATGAAAGCATGAAGGTGTTTCCAATGTTCATCTATTGTTTTACTAAAGATGAGAATGTCATCAATGTAGACAATAGAACAATGAGACAAATTAGATAAAACATCATTCATAATATTTTGAAATTCACTTGGTGCATTTTTAAGACCAAAAGGAACAACATTCCATTCATAGTGTCCAAATGGTGTGGTAAATGCAGTTTTATATCTGTCTTTCTCAGCAATTTGTATTTGCCAGAAACCAGATTTCAAGTCGAATTTTGAAAATATCATGGCATTTTTTAATCTTTTGATTAGGTCTTGTTTGTTGGGGATGGGATATCTGATCCATTCCAAAACAGCATTCAAAGGTTTGTAATTGATTACAAGCCTAGGAGTTCCTCTTTCTAATTCTGCATTTTTTACAACATAGAAAGCAGGGCAAGACCAAGGAGATTTAGACTTCCTAATGATACCATTTTTAAGTAGGTCAGAAATTTCCTTTTTACAAATTTCTAAAACTTCATGGTTCATTTGGATGGGCCTGGATTTAGTAGGGATTTGTCTTTCATTAAATGATTTTATATAAGGAAGTTCTACTGTATGTTTTTTCCTATGCCAGAAGGCCGTAGGAAGCATAGAGCAAACTTCAGTTTCAAGTTTTTCTTTAAATTGAATAATCCTTTCATTTAAGATTGGACATTTTAGTTGTTCTAAAATTCTTTTATGATCAACTTCCTGTTTAAGAAAGTTTATCTGGTTAATTTTTCTAAGGTACTTAGAAACAGATTCATCTCTGAGTTGCCTGAGTTCTTTTACTTCAGGTTTAAGTAGGAAATCAAATTTAACCTGTTGGTTAAAAGGTTGGGTAATTAATCCTTCATTTGTTATCTGAAATGGAGTCAGAAGATAAATGAAAGGTAATCCTAAAATTACTTCATCAGTCATATCTTGTACTAAGACAAAAGAAGTTTTAAAGCAAACATTGTCATGGCAGATATGAACCTTAGGTAATTTATACTTAACAGCCATGTTTGTACCATTGGCTGATCTAAGCTTCTGAATGGTTTTTTCATAATACTTGGTTGGGATAAGTCCTTCTTGTATACAGTTTACGTCTGCACCTGTATCAATAAGGGCTACTGTATTGATAATAAAATCATTTGCTATAATGATTTTAATTTGAAAATACCATTTTTGTAATTTAATTTCTTTGATAGAGTTAATCTGATTTTCTGTTTGGAGACATCCATCTGGCGATGGCAGCTTCGTTAAACCAGAGGTTTCCACATTAAAGGTGGAGGTTACGGGTGTCCGCTGGGGAAGTGTCTCAGTTGGGTTATCAGTATTATCACTATCAGACTGGTAATTATCTTGAGGTTCTTGCTCAAGAGTGTTGGATAAAAGACTTAATTTTTGTGCCAAGAGTTTGTCTTGTGCCTTTAAATCTTTTATTTCAACTTTTAATTTATTAATTTCATTATAAAGATCTTGTAAGGTTAATTCTCTTTTCTTTTCCTTACTAAATCTTTCCATAGTTTTGTTAATACTGATTAAAGGTTTTTCTATCTTAAGATGTTTATTTTTTTCAGTTTTTGCAAACAGATCTTTAAGATTTTTTATATATTTAGATTTTAATTGTGGTTCTTCGATTTTACTGATTAAGTCAATTAAAATTTGTTCCTCAGTTTGTTCTGTAATTACTCTTACCTTGTTACAACAATTGTCATTACATCCTAATTTAATATCAGGTTCGCTTGTTGTAGAAGGTGTAGAGGAATCAAGGGAATTATCAGATTGATCTGAGTTATTAGAGTTGTTTGAGTCAGAGTTTTCTGGATTATGAAGTCTGAAGATTTTTAGGATTTCTTCAGTTTCTTCATTGGTTAGATTAAGTTTTTTAACTTCTTTTTTTATTGGGCAATCGGGACTTTTGTGACCCTTTTTTCCACAGTTATAACATGTTATAGTGTCTTTATTGGTATTTAACCATTTAGACATTTTCTTAGATTTTGGTCGACTAGTCTTTTTGGATTTTTTATAGAATTTAGGTTTAGTAGGTAAATCTTTATTATGCCTATAATAAGTTTTATGTTTTGAATAAGACTTATGTTTTTTATGGGATTTGTGCTTAAGTTTTTTAGAGGTTGATGGTGCTACCGGAGGGAGACCATATTGTTCACAAAAATTTCCCATTTCATATTTGGCTTTCTTTTTATCATTTTGTAATTGTTTACTGATCTTAAGATCTATACACATCCTAAGTCCTTCTTTTTGAATAGTACTAACAAGTTGGCCATAAGTCAGTGAATCATATTCTATGATCCCAGTGTCTTTGCTAAGGGCCTCTCTGATTTTATGGGCAAATAGATTAGGTAATCCATTAACAAATTTTTCTTTCCAGAATGATTTATTACAGTCTGGGCGAAGCATAACTCTGTTGATAAAAACATCTTTATACCACCTAAAATCACTAAGTGTTGGGCATCTGAGGTTACTAAGCTGGTCATGAATCCTAGCTTCTATATTACTTGGTGTGCCAACAAAATGTTTTACAATGGTGAATATTAAGGTGTTTAGACCATCTGGTTTGGATCTTCCAAGTCTCTCATCAAAAATTGGAATGCCATCATCATCAAGAACAACAGCATTTCTAATATCATCTCTAGAATCTGGGGTAAGGTAATTGTCCCACCAACTTCTCAGTACTCCAGTAAATCCTGAGGTAACTAGATCTACGATATGGGGTTCAGGATCATTAAGGTTACTTACATAACTATTAATGACCATAGACATGTGATGAATTTTGTTGAGAATTTCTTGCTCACTTAATCCATCTATGTTCCATTCATAGAGCTTGTTTGATTGAACCGAAAATTGGTTAGAAATATTTTTCTCTTCAAATTGAATATCTGGGGGAGTAGGTTTGGAGTACCAGTTTTTTGTAGAACTAGTAGGGAAAACTAATTTATTGATTTTAGAAATAGGTTCACTGATACTTATGTTAGTGAACTGTTTTTCCAAGATTGTAATATCTTCCTCAGATGAAGATATGGAAGTTTCAGTTTCAGTTTCAGAATTTTTGTTAATTACAGTTACTTGAGAAGTTTGTGATGTCTCGGCTTGAGCATCTAGTTTCTTTATTAACTGATCAATCTTTGCAATCCTAAGTTGATCTGGAATTCCTAGTTTAGTCCTATCTTCTGGTAGGGTTACTAGAGGTTTCTCTAATTTCTTTGGGGAAATGGGTATTTTTTCAATTTTGTTTTCAATTTTATCTAATTGTTGGCCTAAAATAATTAAGCTTTGATTAGTAAAATTGTTTTGTTCAATTACTCTCTTCTGAAATTTGTCTAAAGCCACTTGTTCTGTGGATGCCTTAGTATTTTCCGGAGGAGGGATCTTAAATGGTGAAGCCACAATTTGTTTGTCAGCAGAATTAAATGTAAAAGTTTGGGTTGGAGGATGACTAGAAGAGACAGTTCCTGAATCAGTAGTCTTCCATTTATGTTTTGTAATTACTTTTACATCTTTGTGACAAGAGTCAAGGTAATCAAAAAATTCAATTTCAGATTCAATTTTGTGCATTGTTTTAATCCATTGAACCTAGATTTCTTTTCTTTGTTGTTCATTATATCTTTTAAAATATTCTTTATTTCTAAGTTTATTTTTGATCATTCTATTTTTTAGTTGAGCTATGTCTGGTAGAAATAAAGTACTTGGTTTTGTATTTATGACATAAAGTTGATGACTCAAATCTGGATTAGGTTTAAGACTTTCTAAATCAGAAGCAGTGGGTGATGGAGTAAAATCATCTTCCCTATCTTTTTCTTCTTCTTCCTTAAACCTAGAATATGTATTAAATAAAGGAGGTTTATGAGTATAATGAGGTCTGCTAAGGTGTGGAGAGGACTCATTATCTACTCCTTTCATTTTATATTGTTTTTCAAGTTGGTTAATTCTGAATTGCAGTTCTTTTGCAATTTCTCTATCTCTTTGGGATATAGTAGAACTAACATCTGATCTTCTTCCTTCATTAATCCTAATAGGTTCATTAAATCTACTGGACCTATGGGATCTGGCTGAATCAAAGGAGATCCTAACCATTCCATCAGAAAGCTGCTGGACAGTTTCTAAATTGGTAGATGTTGTTTCTTTGTCTTTATCATGGTTCTCATTAGTGACGAGCCATGATTCTGGAAGTTCAATGTCCTTCCATTGAAGTCTTTTGGGGACTTGGACATTAGCTTCACTGGTACTAGGTTGGATTAACAGAGTACTTTCTTTAGGGCTTTTCTTTAATGCGTGTACATTCATGTTGGTAGTTATGCATTTGTAGTAGACCCTATAGATTAAGGCTAAAGAAGCAGTTTCTTTTACTAAGTCTAAGATTTGTCCAGAGAGTTTGATTCCTAAGGTTAAGGCTTTAGGAGTATGCTGGCAATGTAGACTTAATGTAAAATCAGGGAAACAATTAAAATATACTGGTCCTTCATGAAGTCCAGCTTCCATTATTCCTAAAATGCCATTTTTATAGGTAATAAATCGTGCATCTCTTAGGGATAATAGAACTGCAGAATTCATGCCATCAGTAGTCAGGGGCTTTATAGCTACCTGAACTAATCCTAAATGAATAAAATTAAATCCTTCATTTCTGTGGATTTTCAATTCTTCTTTACTTAAGAGTTGAACTTGTTCTTCACTATTTTTTAATGCATGAACTTGTTCAATGGTCCGTACTTTTAATTTTTCACTAAAAGTTCTAGGGATCCAACTAGTTTTGTAAATTTCTTTGTGTGGTACAGAAGGGATATTCCATCCTGTCCAGTCTACATTTCTATTTTCACATTCATAGTTTTCTTCATTCACTATATTAGGTATAGTACTAGATGAAGATATATATATATATATATATATATATATAAATGATACTCTCATTAATTTAAAAATACCTAAGCTTGGATCTTGTGATTTGAATAAGATAATTATGTTTCTTCGTGTGCTAGGTATTAGCAAACTGAAATGTATTATATTGCCACTAGAGAATCATTATTAATGGTTAGATTAGGTCAAAATAGTACCAAATCCAATAGAATAAGCATAAAGATAGGTGCATACATTAGTATAAAGTTTTTGGGTCTCTTAAAATATTGTTTAATGCGTTCCCCAAATGAAAGTGAAGACAGGCCCCAACCTTAAGATAATAGGTTAAGTAAGCTAGCAAACTTTTGTATTATTTTAATCCAATCAATACATACCAATTCTTTTGTTTTTTTGGTCTGGATTACATACCAATTCCAAAGTGGTGTAAAAGTCACTGTATGATGTTACACGCTTGTCCCATTTTCTGGACTTTTTTCTATACTTTTGAATTAAAAAAATAAAAAAGTTAAATTAAAATTACCATATTCATGTGATGAACATAATATTAGATTTCCTTTCACTTTTTTGAAGTAGAAAAATGAAATCGAATCTAATTTATTTAATTTTTTTGACTTATTTGTTGATGTGTCTACATTTTCTTCTTTTTTCGAAGTGATGAACTATCTCAATTTCCAAAATAATGAACTCAATTTTCTTATGTTGTGTTTGGTAAGTGGTAATGAAGCTTAAAAATAGAATAATTACTACTTAGTAATGCTCATTATAACATTTGGTATTTAGTAATGAAAATTCATTTTCATTATCATGTCTAATCCTACCAGTATAAGATTGACCAATTATTAATATTTGGTGGTATTTCTCATTCTCAATGACCATGACTCGTCACCACGCCACCTCTTAAGATTTGCGGTTCGATTATGAGGGTCGAGATTGGGTCTAGTTTGGGGGCTAGGGTTGGGCTCGTGGTCAACCTTGGTCCTAGGGCCTAGGTTAAAGTTTGAGGTCTAGGTCCTTATCACGGTTTGAGGTCCTTATCCAGTTTACCCCTTTATGATTCGGGTATTTTGCACATCACCTCTTTGTGGTTCAAAAATCAGCACATATTTTTTTTGTATTTTTGGACTAAAGTGCGACCGTTACTATTTTTGTCAAAAGTAACAGAAATTATAACACACGCGCTAGATTTGCAAGTGTGGATGTAAAAAATTTAAGTCAAAATCAAAATTCAATCTAAAAGTCCAAATATACCTTTGTGATCTTTCAAAAAGACCTTTTTTTTTGATCTTTTTCTACATTTTACTGTTAGAAAAAAAATTCCTTATTTCTCATTTCCCTTTTCCCTTTTCCCTTTTCCTGTCTCAGTGCCTCTCCAGCTCTCGCCTCTTCCTTCCTCCTTCTCCTCTCTCTCTCTCTCTCTTGTAATTGTTCTTGTGATTTTCAGTGGAAATGGTAGGGTTTTTCAATGGGTTTGGGGGTGGGTTTCTGGGGCTATTGGGGGTGATTTTTAAGGGCTGTTGAGGGTGAGTTTTCAGGGCTGTTGGGAGTGGATTTTCGGGGGTTTGGGGTGGGTTTTTAAGGGGGTGTTAGGTGGGTTTCAAGGGGGATGTTGGGAGTGGATTTTCGGTAGGGTTTAGGGGTGTTGGGTTGTTGTTGGTGGGGGTGAATTTTCGATATGGGTGGTTGGTGGTGGGTGGTGGATTGCAATGAGAGCTTGGGAAGAGGGGGTTTGAGTAGAGAGAGAGAATGAGAGAGAAGCAACAAGGTGTATAGTGAGAGAAAATCAAACCCTTGTTTAAGCTTGAAACTTAATTTTTGAGTATTCAAAATATTGAGTTTCAGAGGTGAAAGAGGGCCTAATCCACCATTTTTAGGGTCAAGGAATCCATTTTTAAAGTTAGAATCGAGAAAAAATGAGGTTTGGTGGGTGAAAAATTAAATTAAAAATTGTGACAATTTTTGAAAATGATGAACCCGACACTTTGGAGCTCGATTTTCACTTACCTTGTGCATGATTTGGACAAACTAAAAATATGGTTGGAAATAGGGTAGAAAGAAGTTAAATTTAAGCATTTGAATCACCCAAAAAGGTTGAGAAACGAAGGAGAAATTAAGGGTCAAAATTGGCCCAAATGTTAAAAAAAATCTAATATATACATAACTTGTTAAAATGAGTTTGTGATCATCTTTGAACTTAAATTCGTGGGTCATGGGGGCTATTTAAGGAAACAAGTCCGTGGGGTTTAAAACTAGGTTGAGAGTGGAGGATATTAGCATTGGTTTAAGGAAGTTTGATACTTTATAGAGAGAGATAAAAACTTGTAAAGTTAGGTGGTTGATTGATTTTTCAAAAAATTAGGCTACAGTTGAGAGGGAGGAAGAAGATGATGAATAGTTGAGGGTACTAAAGTCATTTTTCCACTTCTGTTTATGGTGTTAATTGTGCATATCGGTTTAAAAGCATAAATGGGTAATATGCTGATTTTCAAATTATAGGGGGGTCATATGCAAAATATCCAAACCATAAGAGGGTAAACTAGATTTTGCCCTTTTTTTTTTTTATAATTGCAAATAAAATATGAGAACAAATTTTACTTTCATTAAGATGTTAGAAAGGAGAGTTCAAGCCCAAAGTAAGAATTTCCTTATCAAATTTAACAGAAAATCTATATAACAAAGAATGCATGTCTCACATAGATAGAGAGATTTTCTCCGATACACTTTCTTCAAACGGTACATTAGCAGCTAATAGTTTTTTATTAAATATAAATTAAGAAAAATATATTAAAACATATTCAAATTCAACCCCAACTCGACAACCAATTGTTTTTATTCATGAGCTCAAACTTTAAGATAAGTAGAGAGCTTTTAGTGTATTATTTAAACTCCAAGATGTCATATTTTATATTTTAATCAAATATTAAAATATTAAGGCAACATTAATATTAATATTATTATTCTATTATTGAATTTTTTTTTTAATAATTAATCAAATTAATGGGTTGGGTTGGTGGGGAGGGTGTTGGCGGCCAGGTTTTAGTGTTACACGGTCTTTAAAAAAGCCACGGAGGCGCAGAGTGACGTCGCTTAGATGGTTGTACACGTGGCAGATTTTCGGGATTTTATGATCGAGAGAGAATGAACACTTAACAAGCGACAAAAGCAAAAGCCAAATGGGACCCATAAAATGGTGGGTCAAGCCATTTCACATGGGCCCCACATCTGACGTGGTAACAACAGTCTCACAAATATTACTTTTTTAGCCGTGTTTTCATTATAGTGACAGGATTGTGCAACATGAAAAAAGTCTCCAAGCCCATCCATCTAATATTAAAATTTATAAATTAATTTAATGAATATATTATAAATTAATTTTATGGATATATTGAATTATGTCTTTATAATATTATTATTTTTAAAATATACAGATGTAAATGAACAGTCAACTATATCTATATTAGATAATATATTTTTTGATAAATAAAAAGTTACTTAGAACTAGATGAAGAAGAATTTAAGAAAAAATGGTACAATAGAACCCAAAATGAGACTAGAAAAAAATGTGATAGAACAAGACTCAAGTAGTTGACCACTTAACAATCTCAATATTTTGTTTAATTAAAAGATTAAGAGAATTTTATATTCGAGGAAACTCCAAATACTTGAGTTTACAATTGAAGGGAACATACGTTCGGTTGTTGGTTCGAGAAAAGGGTCCCCTAGCCATCCACTGTCCCTCAAAGACCTTTTCGGTCTCTACTCTCGCTTCATTGTTTCCTTCGGCCTTGAATACATCTTTCGGCTTCCCAAGTGAAGTGCATGAATTATTAGAGAAAGAGGGAGCAAACTTATATAAAAAAATATTTTAAGCAAATTCAATAAATAGATAGAATCAACGATACAATTGACAACATTATCTACACCTGAAATCCATCCCCTAGTGAAAATCATTTGGTGGTGTTCTCTCATTTGTTGTCCTCTTGTGTGATGCACAAAATTTGTAATATATTTTTATTGTCATCCTTATTCTCACACCCCAACCCCATTCCTAACCATTATTGAAAAATTTATTTATTAATGTCCTAATTTGATAATTTCTAAAAAAAATCAATGTATAATGGTTAGAAAAGATGATGAGAGATTCACAACGGAGTAATAAAAAAAGTTGAAATATGATTCATGGACTATATATTGATATTAATTTTAATAATTTAAATTAGAAAAAAAAAAAAGGAATTGAGGAGCAAAATTGTCTAATTTTTTTTTATTAAATTAGTTTTTACAGTATATAGTGGAAAAAAAATGCTAAATGTGCGATGACTTGATCGATACCATAAGGAGAAAGGAGTATCGCGTTGAAGACAAAAATTATTTTCATTAAGAAAGTTGACAAGTGGTAATCCTTTAAACGAGAAAGTCAAATACCTAATAATACAATGAAAATGACAAAATAAAAATCTCATTTATTACATGTATACAATGTTGGGTATTGCCTTCTAAATTTAGTGTTTGTTTTATTTACAAAATCAATTATTTTTGTCATTGCAAAAAATAATTTATGGATAAAATAATTGTTCACCTTTGATCAAGTTTTCACTGTGCAAGGTGCCCTCTATAGTGGGTTTGTGACAAGTTAATGCCATTTTAGGGTCTAAAATATAACCAAGAGGTAGGGTGTTCATGGGCTGAATTGCTCCCGGGTCCTATTACTTGACCTGAAAAAATAGGCTTGAAATTCGATTGACTCATCTGAGCCCAGCCTAATATCACAAAAAATCTGTTAAACCCTTGCCCAAGAACCTTCTTTTCTTTTTCATATATTAAATACACACTTGGATAGAGTTGTATAAATGATAGACAGGTGGATATGTACCAATCTAATTGGAATGTGCTCATTCTATTGTGATGCAGTTTCTCTCTTATTTATAAATAAAATTATTAATTAATTATTTTATATTTATTTTGACTATACTTTTAATTTAAAAATATAATTTATAAAAATATTTATAATTTTTAAATAAAATTATACATAAAAGCCCGTCTAGTAGGCCTTTCCAGCAGGGCCACCCAGTGAGTGATAGGTTGGGGTTGCGAGTAGGCTATTTCTACTCAAAATTCGGACCTCCTGATAACTCACTTGGATAAAGAATTGAGCATAACTTATCCAAGCTCAATCCAAAAAAAAAGATTGTAGGCCGAGTCCAGCCCGCCTATGAACACCCCTACTAAGATATTTGTCATAATTTAAATAATATGGACATATTGATATGTATGAAAAATATACCATAAAATATGGGGCATCATAATATCTTTTAGACATTAATATGCCATTTTTCAAATATCTTGACAGATATAAAAACTTTGATATATTGTTTACTAGGGCAAATCTCATTTTGTATTTGAAAATATTTATGATTATTTTATTATATTTAATAATTAATTAATTATATATTATTTTTAATTAAATGTGTTAAATATTTTTATTTTTTAATTTGTATAGTTTGATTTATTTTACTGGTAATTTGACTGATTTTAGTTATGGAATGTAATTCGGCTACGTTTAAATTAGTTTAGGTTGGTCACATGGTGTGTGCTGTCATCAGTTGTGTAAGCAGTGACATTAGCATTTCTCTACCGTAAACTAAAATGATATTTACTGATGAGTGGATGTGAGAGAAAGTGGAGGGCCATCCAATAAAATCAAAAATCACTTGCCACGTAGGACAACGTGTTCGGTATTCGAAAGTGAACTCCGTCACACGCGCGTGAACCATACTCGACACCATTAAGGTTTTAAATACAATTTTTTAATCACTTTTTTTTCGGACAAAAATTTGATCATGCGGGTGATTGTGGGTCCCAGAACACGTCATCGTTGTTGCCACATCTACAGTACGTGACAATATAGGGAAATAATTTCTTTAGATCGGCAATGCCGAAAAATGTGGGACCCACCATTTCTGGGAAGTTCCGTGACCGTGACCGTGACTCAAGACTTCCCCTCCCACCACTTCTCACCCCACGGTGTTCAATGACTCTCCATCGTCCGATCAATCTACTCCGACGGCTAAGATCTTGGCTCGCTGCTCAACGCTTGCCAGCTAGGACTGGCTTGTTCGTGTTTTGGAATCTGGAGGGTTTATTTAATCAACACGACAACACCGCTACCACGTCAGATGTGAATCGAACGGCCTGGACGGTTCCCCTTTTTTATATCGGGAAGATCTTGATCGTTGGTATCACTTTTCAGGTGGGACCCATTTAATTTGGATCACCACCACCATAATTATGGATACAATAATGGGGTCCACGCACTTTCATTTTTTTTTATTTAAACAATGTCATTAATTTAAACTTTTCTATTTTTTAGTTTTATTTAATTTCATATTTTAATAACCAATAATTATAAGTGGATCCGGTTAACATTTACCATTCTTAATTAATTTTTACAATCTTATTTCATTATTCTAGACTATTGATTTTGATTTAGATAATTTAAATTATTAATTAAAAAGATAATAAAAAATTATATAATTAATTTTTTTTACAAGTAATGTAACATATTCTTATTGGTTGAAAATTAAACAACATACAATATATCTATTATAAATATGTTTTTGTTGGTCAAAGATTATGAATATGATGAAATTAAATAAAGTAAAAGAAATATGAACTTAATTACTGACCTAATCATTTATAACTATTAAATTCACAATATGCCCTAATTATTATTGGGGTCCATAACTAATTTAATAGTTATGACAAATTAAGTTAATAAATTATAAAAATAAATTAATCTAATAGTTAATAATTTAGAGATTCCCATGTTTAATCCCTTTTCACATCTAAGACTAACAACTTTTGTCTTTCATGGACATGTTCTAACACAGATTAAATCAATGTAATAGTAACTAAGTTTGGAAAATAGTCGGTATAAATTTAAACACCCTATAATTTAATAAAAAAAATCAAATAATCTATTTAATAAAATAAATATGAAAATATAAAAAATGTGACCGGAAAAGGATATTTTTTGCGGTCACCTACAAGATTCCTTGTGAACGTCATGGTTGCTTTTACCAAGGTTGTTTCCCTGAAAACCGGTTATAGCCGGTCAGAAAAAGAACCTCTTAAACGTACCCAGGAGATTAGTTTGTTTTATCGTGAAAAGTGCCCTCTCATAAGTCATAATAATGCATTATTATTATATTATATTAATTTAATTAGAATATTAATTTTTAAATCAATACATGGAAGCTTGTTGAGGACGAAACAAAACTGATACGTGTCAGTAACTGGAAGACCAATTAACCTGACGGCTGATTCTTTGCCATGCTGGAAACAGAAGATTTTGGCCGTTGGATTGGTTTTGGGAATGGGACGGTGGAGATCGGAGTACTTGTCAAAAAGCATTGATCTGATTCATCCACGAGGGTTTGGAGAGATATTGAAATACCGGAAAGATGATGAGATAGAGAGCAGAAAAAGAGGACAAGGGAGAGAGAAGAGAGAAAGTGAGGATAGAGAGAAAAGGCGAAGTTAGGGAAGAGTAGAGAAAAGAGAAGCACAGAGGGAGAACCATACAGATCTTTGGAAGTGCCCAACTCTTGAAAGATTTTTGAGTGAACGATTCTCGGTTTCGTCGGAGACCACAGTGAATCTTTAATTTCCGGCGAGTCTGACAATATCTGGCGAATTCTTCTGCAATATCAGTCTCGGATGAGAAACAACCTTATTTCTCATCTGGGTCTTATTGATTTTGTCAAGAAACATCAACGATAAATGGATAGAAACCGAGAAGCCAGAAGAGTAGCAAGTATGGTACCCTCTAATGGTTTATCTAGACGAAGACATAGAAGTAACAGTCTAAGAGACTCGCCAGGTTCAAAGCTTGCTCAGATCTAACGGTATTCTTCAATTTTTTACATTGATTTTTCTCTCGGGGTTTCTGATTTTTTTTGTTGGTGAAATTGCAGAGGATGATGGACCGATGGAATTACAAGAACCATCAAGGTTGAGAGATAGAGGGTTGAAGAAAGATCGAGATCGGGATCGAGATCGAGAGAGAGAAAGAGAGCGCGACAGAGACAGGTCAAGTCGGAGTAAACGACGAAGAGCGGAGAGATTGATTCACGGTGGTAATAGAGAAGATGGAGGAGAAGATAGTTCAGAAGAAAGTGTGAATGATGACGAGGAAGACGATGAAGAGGACGGTGGAAATGGAACTGGACCGGTCCGGATGCTACCACCGAATCCGATGTCAACCAACCATCATTTACAGCCCCGGAAAAGTTACCCACCGAGCTCTGCGAAAGTTTTTAGGGCTGCGCCGGTGTGGAAAGCCGGCGATGAAATGATCGGCGTGTCGGTACCCAGAAAAGCTCGGACAGGTATAGGAATGATGGTTGATTCAGTTGATAAATTATTTATATTTGTGAATGGTTTGATTGGACGTTCGCTAATTTTGTTTTGATTTTTTTGTGGTGTTTTCAGCATCCACGAAAAGGTCACATGAGTGGATGAATGGCGGTGGTGGTGAAAGAGTAGTGGGTGGAGGAGGAGAGCAGATTCATCGGCAAGCTTCGACTTCACCGGTGAGACAAAGTCTTCCTTCAACCTCGACGCCTTCGCCGGGAGCTCCACTTTCTCCGTCTTCTTCCAATGCTTCGTTTCGGAAGAAGATGGTCAGTCAAATCACTATTCTCGACCACTTCTTATTCTACCCTATTTTTGCTTTTGTGTTCTCAAAAAACTCAATTTGGTTGTTGTTTCTGTAGAAGTTGAATGGACCCAAACACAGACCGCCAAAGTTGTCTTCGAAGTCGTCTTCATCAAATCCTGAGGAGCTGGAGATCGAAATCGCCGAGGTTTTATATGGGTTGATGACTCAATCTTCAAAGAAAGAAGTGGTCTCAAACGAATCGGCTAAGTTTGACTCAAGGGAGCTCAATAAATCCACAAGTGATTCAAAATCCAGAGTTTCGTCTCCGATCTCGAATTCACCATCGACAAATCCTCAGTCATCGGCGATTTTGCCACAAAACTCTAGCTCCTCAGCTACTCCCATATCAGCAGTTGGTCTGTTTCTTCCGCTCAATCCCTCAATTTCTTCAAGTGGATGGACATAATGCAGATTTTTTTTCTAATGAAAATGTGTTCTTTTGGTTTGCTTTTGCAGCGCCGAAGAGGAAGAGACCGAGACAAGTATCAGAGAATATGGGGAGTTTTGGTGTCCGGAGCAGCCCCATTTCAACGACGATCACGAAGGTCGAGATCGATCAGCTACCAAAGACCGAAATTTCTTCTCCAAGTATGGATAAGAATCCAGGATCTGCAGCTGAAAATGGTGGAGTACCGTACGATCTGGGTAGTTTGGTCAATTCACAGCCTTTGACCTCACCATCGGAGCCTATACCGGAGATGATGAAGCCGGATTCGGAGTCACAGGCAAAGACGGAAAAAGTAGCCGAAAGTCGAGATTTGCCTTCGGGCAACGGAGATGTCACGGCAAAGAAGGAACCTCCTGCGGTCAGATTAGAAGATAATCTTCAGGGTGTGACAGCGACAGCAACCAAATTGTGAGTACCCAAAGATTTTTTTTTTTTTTTTCATAATTGTAATTCTTGAATTTTTGATGGGTTTTGGTTATATATGTTAATTTTCGATGGGTTCTGATTATCTATGTTAATTTTTGATGGGTTCAGGAATTCAATGGTTTCTGAGGGGGAGAAGCCCAAGGAGGAAAAATTCAAGATAGATCTGATGGTGAGGGTGAAGATAAAGTTCAAAATCTTTTCCCCTTTTTCTGGGGGGGTTTTGATCTAATAAATTTTTTTCCCTGGCTCTCAGGCTCCACCTCCTCAATTGAGATCATCACCGGAAAGAGAAGGCGATTTCGGGGTGGCGGCGACAGTGGTGGAGGACCATAAGCCGATGATATCTAATCTTGATTCGGTGAGTAGTGATTGTTTTTTTGTTGATAAATAAGTTTTTTTCTCAAGTTGTTTGGTTTGGTGGAGGTATGAATGAGTATTTTTTGATATTTGCAGGAAATGATGAGACCAAAGGAAGATGATAAGGAAGCTATGTATGTGGCAGCTGAGGAGAGAAAGGTGAAATCGGCGGTGGAAGAAGTTCAATTGCAGAAGCCAGTTGAGAACAAAGTGAGAAATATTGATCTTCAGCTTGATTTGGAAAAACCTGAGAGAGAGAGTGGAAACAACAAATTTCAACATCAGGCCCAGAAGCAGCAACAACCACCTCCACCAAAAGCAACCGGAGAAGAATCACATTCAGAGAAAACATGTACGTTTTTCTTTTTTTTTTTCTGAAACTCAGAGAAAACAAGTTATAAGAAATTTCACTTTCTTTATTAGGAAATTTACTTTCTTGATGTGGTGGGGTCTCTGGATTTGGTGGGATGTTAATTGAGTTATTGTTTTTTTTTTGATTCTGTCAGCTCAATCCAGCTCGTTGCCTTTGCCAATGTCTATGGCTAGCTGGCCTGGTGGGCTTCCTTCAATGGGGTATGTTCGGATAGATTGATAATTTTTTCGTTTTCATGGTCATTTGTTTAGTAATTGTAGCAGTATTTTATGGGTGGATTGGTTTGGTGTTCTTTGGAGAAATAACTCTGCTGATCATGAGCAGATACATGACACCATTGCAAGGAGTTGTGTCCATGGATGGTAACGCCATGTCGGCACCAATGCAGGTATCACATGTTGCTACTTTCGTTAGTTCCTAATTCTTATGGTGTTTGATTCTGAAGTCTTGGATCAACTTTGACTTCATTTCCTCCTTTCCCATTTTAATTGTGAAACTTATGAACTTGTCCAGCCACATTTCTCTCAACCACGGCCGAAAAGGTGTGCAACACATTGTTATATTGCTCGGAACATTTACGTCCTCCAGCAATTCATGAAGATGAACCCTTTCTGGCCAGCTGCAGCAGGGACTGCATCTTTGTTTGGAGCCAAGCCCAGCAATCTCAACATTGTACCACCTGCAGAATTGAATGGAAACATCTCTGGTAGGGGCATGAACTCTATGCAGGACAAGGGGCAAGGTCTTGCGATCTTTCCTGGCCATACTGGGAAGGACAAAGGTCCTCAAGCTGCCAATATTGCTGATGCTGCACAGAGCAAGCAGCAGCCGATTTTGCTTCAGCAAGCAATGCCCCCAGTAGCCCCTAGTAATATTCTGGTATGATACCTTCTTCTGAATTGCATTGCAATCACATCCAAGGAACTCTAGTAATTTGGTGTGATTTTTGAAATTTGGTTGATTTTGTTTGTTGGGTTTGCAGCATGCCCCTGCTTTCATCTTCCCTTTGAGCCAGCAACAGGCGGCAGTGGCAGCTGGTTCTGTTCGACCTGCATCTACAAAGTCTCCTACAACCACAAGAGGGTTAGCTTCATCCAATGCTTCTAGTTCTGCTAATGTGAGTAACTCTGCAACAACAGCCGGAGCAGCCACTGCGATGAGCTTCAATTACCCAAATATGCCTACGAATGAAACCCAGTACTTGGCAATCTTACAGAACAATGCATACCCTTTTCCAATACCAGCTGTTGGAGCACCGCCAAATTATAGAGGAACTCATGCTCAGGCTATGCCGCTGTTCAATGGGTCATTCTATTCTTCTCAGATGATCCATCCATCACATCTTCAGCAGCAGCAGCAAGCACCACTTTCTCAGTCACACCAAATGCAACAAGCCAACCAGAATACGAGCTTCTCTAGTGGTTCTTCATCTTCCCAGAAGCATTTGCAGAGCCAGCAGCAGAGGCCACAAGGAGGTGCTGCCAACGGTGGGAATGGAGGAGGAAATTTACATCACATTCCTGCCACAAAAAATCGCCCATCACAGCAACAGCATCAGCATCAGCATCAGCATCAGAATCAGCATGTCTCCTTGGCACAACAACAATCACGTCAGCTGGAAGGTGAGGTGGGGGCAGAAGATAGCCCCTCAACAGCTGATAGTCGAATATCTCGTGCCACAATGAGTGTCTACGGTCAGAATTTTGCTATGCCAATTCATCCACACAACTTTGCTTTGATGACCCCTCCTGCTGCATTGGCTGGTGCCACCACTGCCAGTGGTGGCGGCAACGTAAATGACAAAAAGCCGCAGCAACCTCAACAGCAGGGCTTGAAAGGTGGAATTGAATCTTTGCCACCTCAAACGTTTGCAATGTCATTTGCTTCCATAAATGGTGCTACTAGTGCTCCTGGTATTGACATTTCATCCATGGCACATAATCATGCAATTCTTCAGAGCTTCCCAGAAGCTACAAGGCAGAGCTTTCAAATTATGGCAGCTGCAGCTCAAGTGGCACAACAAAAGAAGAATTTCAGAGTCTCCGAAGATGGTAAAACTGGAGGTAGCGATTCTTCTAATGCTGACGAAGAAAGAAAGGCCTTAGAAGGCAAGGCTCCGACAACTGTTGGGCCGTCCATTGCTTTTTCAAGGGACTTGACCGATTCCTCCGGTTCTGCCATGCCAGGCAACATTGTGAATCTTTCTTCTGGTCCTGCTCGGACCTCTCGTTCTCCCATGCCTAGTGCTGTTGGCACTTTGAATGCTTCAAGTTCTCAGCTGCAAGCTCAACTGCACCATCAGCAACAGCAGATGATTCAGCTTCATAAGCAGCAACAGCAGCAGCAGCAGCAGCAGTTTGCAGCCGCTGTGGCAGCTCGGAGTAAGACCCCAGCAACAAGTAATGGGAGTGTTTACTCAGAGCATTTGACTTCATCAGTTTCTGTGCCTGCTAAGTTTCCAAATGCTCACACTGCTTTTCCACAAAACCTTGTTCAAAGCAGCAATAGCGGCAGCCCTGCTCAATCTCCCCAATGGAAAAATAATACAAGAGCAACCACCTCACAAGCTCCGTCATCGCTGGCCCCCTCAACCCCATCAATACTAAAAAACCTCCCTCAGCAGCAAACTAGAGCACAGCAAAGCCATACGCAGATATCATTCAGCGCGAATCAAAAATCATCGACAACACTGCATGGGCAACAGCAACAGCCTCCAAGTAACAACCAGTCTACTTCTCCTCCAATGGTGATTGGCTCCCCGACAATTTCAATCTCCAAGGGTGCTACTGCTAGCGGAAGCCCAAGGACATCTTCCACTCCCGCTAGTAACAAAGTTGGCCAAGCCTCTGCTTTGCCACCACAGCAGGCGAAGAATTCACCCTCAGCTTCTAGCCAGAAGTCATCTCCGGTTGGTGGGAGGAATGTTCCATCAATTCTTGGCAGTCCTCATGTCAACTCTTCAAACTCTGGAGCTAAGCCCCAAATGCAGCAACAACAGTTACCAAAAAACATGCAGCAAGCGCAAATATTCTTCTCAACTACTTGCGTGCAAGCCCAATCTCCACATTCAACTAGTACTAGTTCTACCGCATCAGGTGGTGGTTACTATCTTCAAAGAAGGCATTCTGAACAACATAAGCAGCCTCAACAGCCACCGGGCTCATCATCTACATCATCAAGTGGGATGTTATCGCTGTGCTCTCCCGTTTCGCTAACCAGTGCCACCACTACTGATCCTGCAAAAGCAATTGCGGCTGCTGCAGCTGCTAGTAATATGAAAGGTGGTAGCTTACCATCACAGGGCATTCTCCATGCAGCCCAGTTTGCTGCACAGTCCTCGGGAAATCCCCATCCAGTCATGCCTTCCAGCTTCTCTTATGTTCACTCAGGGCCTGCTGCAGTTCAGGTGAAACCGGCTGAGCAGAAACAACCTGCTGGTGAGTAGTTTTATCTCTAATTCAATAAGCATATGCTCCAGATTGCAACATCCATTTATTTTCAGGGAATATCAATCTTTAATAAAGATTTAAATCAAATGGGGTAGTGATTTTACTAAGGGAACCACAATTTCTTGACCAGGCAATGACAATTTGCATGCATGCTGGCAGCCTGAGAAGAAATGAAATATGGTGCTCCGTTGATGGTTGGCATACATTTGACGGCGGGCACAAGACTCGAAGCAAAAAGTTCTGGGATGAACAACCCCCACAGTTTTGGGAAGAAGTTGAATTGAGTGGGAAGATCATCCCCCACTGAATTTGTTGGGAATGTGAATGCACGAGTATTGAGTGAATTAGTATCTGTGTACACTCGTCTATAATCTGACAGGGTTGATGGCAAAGTTGCTAATTAATTCCATTGGTTGGTTTTTTGATGGTAAGAGGCTGGTTTTGGAAGGAAAGAAAATTTTATCAGCATTTTGTATTGGCAAAAAAAGGAGGAAGATGTGAAGGACAGGTTCCAAGAGTTGTTCCTGGGGGAAGAATAGGAGAGGTTCCTTTTCTACTTTGTTGTCTTTGTTTTTTCCTCTTCTGTGTCTTGGGGGTTTAGTTTCATGGAAGAGCAGTTTAAAACAGTATCTTTTGGACTTACAAGTGTACTGGAGGGTGTATATTAATGTGTAAGGCCTCAATTTTTTTATTTAATTGCTGTCCATCTATTTGTATGATGATGATGGAAGGGTGCTTATATTATTGGCCCAGAAAACTTTGATGATGATATCTTTTTTGAGGGTGTTTTGGGAAAAAAAAAAGAAGGGGGGGAGGGGGTGGTATTGACGATGTCATAATCAGTTTGGACAATTCATACTAAAATGGGATGATTTGTGAAGGAATTAAAAGGAGTAGGGGGTTGGGGGTATTTAATGGGTTTGTCTGTGTCTGTCACTAGGGCTATATCCAGCGGGGAAGAAGCCTAGCAATTTCTTCTAGTCTTGAGATAAAGCTTTGCTTGTTTGGTGATAAAAGGAAAATTAGTCGTCCATGTGTACTTAAACTGATCCAACATCTCTCAATAGTTAAAAAAAAAAAATAGATCACTTTCAACCCACCACCAAACTGCCCAACTCCTCTCTCTCTCTCTCTAATATAGCAGCTTTGTTGAAAACAAAAACTATTTAGCAGTGTTTGGTTGACAAAGCAAAGTTGTTGAAAAGGGCGCGGCTCTTTTATAGTCAGCATCTTACACGTGGCCATTGTCTATTCCGAAGATATCATAACTTTATCTTTTACCATCCATTAAATTACAAATATTTATTTCATTATTTTATTATTATACGAATATTTTATAGGAACATTTAATAATATCACCTATTGTGGACCCTACTTACCCCTAGTGGGCCCCTATCTGTTTTTGGGCTTGGCTTCCAGAAACTCATTTGTGGGCACATGTGTCCAGTTATAGTGCCGGAAAAGGGTGGATTCTTTTCACTTCTCTCATCTCTACACGTGTACCCACTGTGCTCTGTTTTTTATTTTTTTACTAAAAATGAATAAATAAATTTTAATTTTTTTTGAGAGTTGACTGATTGGTCATAGAATGGGGGCGTGCATTTATGGAAAGACTACTACTCTATTGGAAAATTTGTGAAAATTATATTCTAACCCTTTTATTTTTATTATTTATTATTTGATTAAAGTTCAATTTATGATTCATGTTTGATAATAATTCAAATCAAGATTTAAACCTTAAATTCATTTTTGATAAGATCCCAAAAAATAAACTTTTGGTATCATAATATTATTTTAATTATAATTCATTTTGGTTAAAATTATGGTTTTGTAGAGAGCTTAAAACATTTAGGTTCATCAAAAACCTAATTGATAATATTTGAATTATAATTTAATCTATTTAAATCAAAAACTTTTATATGGTACCGATAATTTTGACAATTAGTCATACCTTTTGAATTTTTGTAGATCATCTATACATTTAAGTAGGACTTATTGTATACAAATAGGTCATTCACTTATTAATTATAAATAATAAGTAAAAAAATGTTAAAAAATATTATAGAAGATCTGGATCTATTCCAGGTCATTTCACTATGTTTTTTGTTTTTCGATTAACCTTTTAAATTTGACAAAAAAAAACATAAGATTTACTTGTCTTTTGTTTATTACTTTCCTTTTAGGTTAAGATTAGCAAGGACCCACAAAGGGAATCAACCCCATTACTTTCATTGAACCATTGATACTTGAAAGATTTGATTATTACTTGCTCTGACCCCACACAATTACCCAGAGAGAGAGAGAGAGAGAGAGAGAGAGAGAGAGAGAGAGAGAGAGAGAGAGAGAGAGAGAGGGGAGATGAATAGAAAACGCATGTGAGATATGTGGGTGGGGGGGGAGGGTGATGCCAAATCTTTGGTATGGTGGAAAATTCAAAGTCTTTCTCTTTCTTCTTTTTGTGTCTTTTTCCTTTGTATAAAATAATCAAAGCTTGGGATGGATCACAGCCTAATTATCAATTAAATAAATAAAAAGCGGGAAAAAGTTCTATTCACACTCGACTTTTACTCTTTGTATAAAGGACTAGAAACAAAAAAAAAAAGGAACAAAAGGGCTGCAAGCATTTGAAATTTTCAAGCCTTAAAAGAGAGCAAATTACAAAACAAAGCTTTTTGAACCTGAAAATTGAACACCATTTCCTTCTGTTGAAATTTCAGAAGTTAATTAAAGGAGTATTTTTTTTGGGGAAAAAATTTAATTTCACATTGATTAAATTTCTATAAAGAATTTGAGTTTATAGATCATATTAGTGTTACATAATCATTGAGTTAAGTGAGATATTGAGATTTTTACGTGTGTAAAGGTCGGACTAGTGGAGAAGACGGTGTAATTTCGAGCTGATCGACGACCTATTTCTCTACAGACATATTTTTATTTATTTCATGTCATAAATATTTACTTTCAATTCTTTTTATCTTCTTCATCAACTGCCTAAGTTTTTTTGGCAAATTAAAACAATGCCTTTCAAAGCTTCTATTTCATTTGATTATGCATATCGGAGTGAAATTACATTCAATAAGATTAAGCTATTGTATCCCAAAGTATTTCTTTTACAAATGAACATAAATTATCTTAAGATAGAGATCCAGTTTGCGCCTCACATTATCGTTTACTTTATTTTTTTTATTTGTATTTTAAATATTA
>CAUOFW020003144.1:0-39703 GCA_963454935.2 Ilex paraguariensis
AGTAGTCACCTAGTAAGTCTTTTGCCTTGGCGGTCATCTATCTGAGACTATACATAGCTCAGCCTCAACTCCTATGGCCTTCTAGCGAGACGTTTGCAACTATGACTCTGCTCTCGTGCAAGTAGTCACCTAGTAAGCCTCTGCCACGACAACTATCTCCCGAGACTATATGTAGTTCAGCCTCAACTGGTGTGGCCCTCTCACGAAACACTTGCGGCTATGACTCTGCTCTTGCGCAGGTAGCCTCTTTACAAGCCTCTGCCACGACAACCATCTCCAGAAACTATACGTACCTCGACCTCAGCTCATGCGACCCTCTCACGAGACGTCCACAGCTTTGACTTTGCTCTCATACAAATAGCCTATCTCTCTCTCTCAGTAATCATGTTAGATATTTTATTGTTGGAATAACATTGGTTTTTGTCAAGCACACTTTTGAAACTCAGGCCGTCTACAACCTAGCTATCGGACCTTGATTGAGAAGCACTGGGGGCATCAAACCTCACCCTCTTAAGAGGAGGGAAAGACACCACCCTAAAAGCAGAGAGAGTCTCCAGATCAACAAGGCGCTTATAATTAGAGACAAGGCTAGTTAGTAACCAAGCACCAAAGAGGCGCTACCCATAGCAAGACTCAAGGCGTCACCCAAACACAGCAGCAACCAAGGCCTCCTGGCGTCACTCAAAGCACCCTTTTAGCCTCCAAGTGGTGCCCACGGCAGCCTCTACCATCGCCCATGAATGCCTGACAACTGCCTGACA
Organism: Ilex paraguariensis; assembly: GCA_963454935.2. Taxonomy (NCBI): domain Eukaryota; kingdom Viridiplantae; phylum Streptophyta; class Magnoliopsida; order Aquifoliales; family Aquifoliaceae; genus Ilex; species Ilex paraguariensis. Next base: position 762 of record CAUOFW020003144.1, read on the forward strand.
GAACGCAGCTTTCCCATCATCGTCAGTTTCATCAGTTTGTGCTTAAAACTCAAAAACAGAGACATAGAAGCATTTTTTGGAAAAACAAATTTGACCAAACCGCCTTCGGTTGTTTGTATGTCGTAGATCTCAAAAAAAATACCCGAATTCAGAACAAAAAATCACCTCAAAGGGACAACCGAGCACAAAGTTCTGGTTGTTCAAAGTTTTGTTGATTTTTCGATACTCCAGCCACCGCCCAATCTCCTCCTGGTGCCGCCCAGCGCCTGGCGCCCAACAGTCCCTCTCACTTGCCTAGCAGGCATTACTCAAAGGGAGCCAGTGCCCAAAAATAAAAAGAGAAGGGAGGCCAGCGCCCAAGAAGAAGGAAAAGGAAAAAAAAAAAAAAAAAAGAGGAGGAGGAGGTAGCGCCCAAAAAAAAAAAGTTGTAACCAACGCCCAAGGAGTCAATGCATCTGGGACCACAAAAGAACACCCAATTTCCTTTTCTTGGCGCAGCCATCAGCAAAGGTCACCTAGTCTCTAAAGAATGGAAAACAAGCTACCATGTGGAGCAAGAAAACTCTTGCTCAAGTGAAGAAGAAGTACATGCCCTCAACTCCTTCCTCTCGCGAAAAGTCAGAGGCTTGGGGCATGGGGGCAAATGATGAGCCCGAAATTAACTGGGGTAGGCCCAATTAATCAAGAAAGGCCCACGACACCTCGGAGCCCAAGTCAACAAGTCAAGGAGGAGCCCAAGTTAAGGGAAGCCAAAGTCAAGGAGGAGTCTAGGGGGACACCCCAAGGGGCGCCACCCAAGTGGGGCCACCCCCAAGGGGATCCCTTCCCTTCTTTGTCCCATGGTCCCTCTCTTGCACAACCTTGTGGAGTTCTTCGCCCTCTAGACTCTTGTCCAGCACTCACCAACTCAAGTCTAAGCTCAGGATCCTCCTCCGGCTGAATAGGAGCACGAGGAGAGAATATCAGGATACACACGGAGATCTAATCATACCATAATTGTACTTACTAAAAAGTAGTGACTACCTCACCAAACCTATATAATGTATGTCCTCCTCACATAAAGGGCATAATCTTTGAGACCTCTCTACACACCAAGTCTCTCTCTCTCCCAAAGTACTGTAATTCTTCTGGAGTATACTCTCCTGGTGATTTTTATTCATCAATAAAAATTTTCGGTCACCGCTGCCGTTTTCGAGAGTGGAGTAAGTCATCTGGACCGAACCACTATAAATCTTGGTGTTGATTCCTTATTCACAATTTTGTCATTGATTGCCTATTTACTGCTCATTAATTGTGTCTCTTGATATACTCGACTGTTATTTTGCATAATACTAATTTGAGCATCATCACTAGTAACTATGCTCTTATTTAATCGAATAAACATGATTGAGTATGACAAAACATTTAATCTTCGTTCAACAAACACGTAATTAAGACGATAATTTATTTTAAAAGTAAAAATAAATTTATTTTAATCTAAAAATATTAAATTTAACAAGAGCGAGCTTTTAAATAATAAAAATTGACTACAAGCTGTATTTATCGACTAGATCTTTCCTAGCCGATTGTCCCTTTCTCCTCCTGTCTCACCAAGTTTTGTCAATAGTCGGCACCGTCTCTAAATGGTAGCGCCCCCAAAAGCCCACATAGACCTCAAAATTACACAGAACAAAACGTGATTGATTTGAAAATCTACTCACGGAATTATCTTTTTCTTGTTACCTTCCTGTCCCCACCGCTACGTGAGTAGTCTTTCTTTAAGACTGACCGTTGATTTTCTCAGACTATTCATCCTTTTGCCTTTTAGCTAGGAAATTAACGGCCCAGATTCTAAGTGTAAGGTCTTGTTGGAATTGTAACCTTTCTTGTCTCTCTCTCTCTCTCCCCTTTTCGTTGTATTTGTATAGTTGACTTTTTCTTTTTAATAATTTTGACAGTTTTAAATTCAACATCGACATGACTGGCCAACTTGCCCATGAATTCCAGACAAAGAAAGATTTTAAGGGCATGTTTGGTTCACTGATAAAACAATGGGATTCGATTAATTTCTTCAAAGGATCCATTTACCCTGCATTTGGGTAGTAGTATTCTGGAACACATTAATAAGTCCAAAAATCTAGTGCTGGTTGAAGCGAGTCCAGTGAAAATAAATACGACTTAGGTGGAACAAATCTATCCCAAAAAAAAAAAATGGTTCACCTAATTTCAGAACCTAAACAACACAAAAATAACCGCAATATCTTCATAATCTCGTACAAGATTAAAGAAGAAAATCAATATTAAATTGAAGGATAAATTTGTTTTATATGATATAATCCCAGTGAATTAATAGCGATTAATGTGAGATTGAATAAAAAGTTTGATAAAATAATATAACACAAACATGATTTATGAAATGAAACTCATAGACCATGATTTTATTACTTGGTCAGGTGTTCTCTTGTCTTTCTAGTTACTCAAGGCTTCCTTACTGTCCTCTCCGTCTATACAAAGTGGAGACCCATAGTGTGAAATTATTCTCGCACAATTGGTTCCATTTGTGGAAAATGACTAAGTTTTCTGACAATCAAATTTTGGGAAGAGGTACCAGTACCTTTGGTACGTGGTACCGATAAGTTTGCCAAGTCCTAATACTTATGTGTCTTAGTATCGGTACCTGAGTTCATTGTTTGTTAGATACCGGTACCTATGTGTCTTGGTATCAGTACCTGAGCCCACTGTCTTTCAGGGTACTGATACTTAAGGCCTAAGTATTAGTATTTGAGCCAAATAAAATCCAAGTACTAGTACTTGTACGCTTAGATATTGGTACTTGGGTCATCCGACATCATGGTACTGGTACCTATGAGTCTAGGTATCGGTACCTAAGCCCAAATGTTTCTCAATCCTTCTAATTTTCAATTCATATTCATCCAAACTCATGTCATACTCAATATATTCATTCATTTACATGAAAAATATTGTCCAATAGAGTCTCATTACATAATCTATTACCAATATGCAAGTCCAAAATAAATTTTCATGATTGATTTACAAAATGCAATTCAAAAGCCAGATTATAGCTCCTTCATCAACAAGGGCCCAAATGAGGGCCTTCCATCGGTGCTTGTCCAACACATGAAATATATTCCCATAAAAGGTAAGTCACGCTCAATAGGGTGTCTCCTAAGGAGGCCACTCCTCAACCTAGATGTATATGAAATGTCACCTGTAAATTCATCACATCAAACATTCATCTTAATACATATATTTCATAAATGAATGCTACTTGTTCATGTCATGTCATGAGATGGAACTCACATATGAAATGCAAACTCGAGTCCTCCACCGGCTCGCATAACACATGTCATGTCATGCATATGTAACAGGGCATTACAATCATCCACCATTGATGTTAGACATCCAATGACCATTTTATAAAATTTTTATGTCTTTCTTGGAATGAGTATTTATGAAATTTACCAACGGGTACCCAACCGACATGGCATCATTGAGCTTCCACCAATGACTCCGTGTACACCGACATACTTTATGGACTCAAATATCAACAGGAGTTCATATTCAAAATTATCAGATTTTACACCCGAGGGAAAATCTAGTCCTTCTTGCTAACTCCAACACATATTTTCAATGCAACACGTGCGACTCAGTCGAACGTAAGTCCAACTTTCTAAAGTTCACGTATCAATCTACCAAGAATGATGTTTGATCAAAAATATGCACACACACTCACACTCATGTTGAATGCCCACGAATGCAATACTACTCGTACATATGCAAATGTGATTAACAATTGTAATTTACAAGATCATGTTCATCATATCATAAGCATATCATGAACATACCCAATTTTCCACAACATTCCCAAATTTCTCAATGCCAATTATACCGTAAAACATACAATCACATTTCTCAACACTACTAAGTATTTCTCAACATTTCATACCCATTTTTCTTATTTCAACCATCTTAGGTATGTGTTATACATGAGAATACATATCTAACACCCTACTCATTGCATATTTCAACCATAGGTTAAAAATAAACCTAGTTAGGAAAGAAATCCTACCTCTTGTAGCGTATTTAAGCATAGAAGAAGTTTCAAAGACCCCAAATCAAACTTCCAAAGTTTTATCCCAAAATTTATATTCTTGAGACTTTGATGAAACTCACGATCTTTAGTATATACGAGTAATTCTCGTCACGTAAAATAACTTTTGTTTTTGGCTCAAAAGGATCCAACGGTCGGATCGATGTAGATCAGAGCGAGAAGATGGGAAAACCCTTGTTTTTTTTCTCTCTTTTTTCGAAAATTGCAGCAACACAATGGGGGGGAAAATCTAATTTTTCCCCCCATTTTTATACCCTCTAATTGCATGGCTTAAAATGTGCCCCACGTCCCGACTTTTTTGATTCGATTTTATTCTGAATCAATTAAATTTTGTCCCTTTTTAGATTCAGTACATTTTTATTCAATCAATTTTAAATTATTTCCCGAGTTTCATGAATAAAATCTAATCACGTTTATTTTAGTTGTGCTACATCCGATTGCCTCATAAAATATGAAAAATATGATTGTCTCAGAATTCGATGAAAATTGATTGGGTGGCTAGACTTTGCAATACAAATTCAATGGTAAGTGCATTTCATCATCCGAGTTCTAAAAAAAATTTGATTTTCAGCCTACATTGTAATGTCTAATTACCATTTTACCATTTTTAATAAAATTATAATTTTTTTGAGTGTTACACATGTCACTCGACATTTGAGGAGGCTTGCTCTTGCCAATTGGCATTTTCGCCAAGCTGGCCCTTACCACTCGACAAGTGACTTGGCTAGCTACTGCTAGTTACCAAGTGGCTCGCCTGGCCATTTCCAACTTGCAAGTGACTTAGGCAAGTCCTTGCTCTTCCTCGCTTGGCACCCAAGGCAACAAAATATGAGTCCTACTCAGTGAAAGATCAACCTAGAACCTCGAGTCCTAATCTAATACCACTCTGAATGTGTAGGAGCTGGTGAGTTTGGGGTCCTTTGAGAAACATCTCCCTACTACTATAAATAAAGGCCAGAGTACCAGGTAATGCAATTGAATCCTAGCTTATTCACTGCATATTTTTCTTTGACTTGTGATCTAACTTAAACATCAAAGTCCCTTTGTCTGCCCCCCCCCCCCCCCCCCGCCATCAGTTCACCTTAGTGTTCTCTTGTCTTATAGGTTACTCAAGGCTTCCTCACCGTCTTCTCTGTCCATACGAGGTGAAGACCGATAGTGCCAAATTATCCCCGCAAGGTATATTAGACATATGATAGGAAACAAAAAAATCAAGTTGTATTTGAATAGATTTGGGTTATAGTATTTTATCCATATAAAAAGGTTCAAGTATGATATAATCAATTATCAGATGACCATTTTTCTAGTAAATAACACATAGATGAAGGTTTTTAGTTTGTCGAGGTATACCAAAATGGATACGCTGTATTGAACTACATTATATTTTTGTGTCATATATTTTTATTGTTTTTCTATATTTGTATTAATTATCCGTTATGCAAAACCAATAAATAAGAAATTTATTCGTTGGTTTGGACACTTTTTTTTTGTATTTTCTGTCATTTAAATGGATATATTTTGTTTTTGTATGGTAGAATGATACACAATAATAAATTTTGATTAATAATTAAAAAAAAAAAAGCTGAAGAAGAATGCTTGCATGAAAAACATAGAAGGGTATTATGATAAAATACACAAATAATATTTTTCTTTCCTTCCCTTCTTGCAACCAAACAAAACAATGAAAAATCTTTTCTTCCTTTTAAGATAAAAAATCAATTTGTTTCACTTTTTTATCCTCCTTACAAATACTAATATACTTTTATTATATGGGTATGTTATTTTAAGGAGAAGGGTGTATGATATTGGAGTCTTATTTCCAATCCTCTCTACCGTTATGGGTATGGAATATATTTTTTTAATCATATATCATATTTGACTTGTGATTTTTGCGATGCATATGGGTCCCACATAAAAATAATGATTATATTTGATAATTTACTTAAATTTTTAGTTTAGATTATTAAACACTTGAAAAAATTAATATTATAATTTACTTTTCTTATAGTCCCCACAACAAAATAAAGATTTTATTTTATAGAAATTGACTTTAATGCCTTTGTTTTGAATTTGAACATTAGGCATTACAAAGGTTAATACCGTAATTTATTAATTTAGCATAATTGTAACTTTACTGGCTCATTTTAAAAAAATGTATACACTATTTCTGCTTATCCCATGTGCTTATGTCACTCCAAAATAAAAAAACAAGCCCTATGGGAATGTGGCTCATTAGCACCTACACTCCTATTAAGAGAAATAATGAGTGGTGTTCTGACTTCTGAGGAGCAGACTGGATTCTTGACCAAAATCTTTTTGGCCATATGAAACCGTGTGCTAACCGCACGCGTTTGGGAAGAGAGTTTGGCCACGAGTGTTGCGTTGGGCAAGTTCCAAATGTCAAACAATACCAAAGAAATTGGGTAAGGTTTGACAATGTATGTTATGCCAAATATTTTAGTTCTGCTATTGAGGGATCTAATTAAGGTTTTTTATTTAATAGCTCAAGTTAGGTCTAATAACCCATTGAGTGGCAGCAGAAAAAAATTGGATTCATAATCGTTTGTACTACATTCTTCTCTGTTTTTTTCAACGATTAAGAGAGTGTCTAAATTAATTTATGTACACTTTAATTAATTCTCTTTTTAATTTGATAAAAACTAAGATATTTACACTAACATTAGAATATTCACGAGAGATAAATTCTTCATAATTCGGTCCCAAAAAATTATTAAAATTCAAATTCAAAACGTTTAAATTTATATTTAATCTCTATTATTACTTGAACTACTACACGAAATTACAAATACTACCTTCGAAATGAGCTACATGAGATTATATGTAATGATGGTAATACATATGTTTGATTTTGACTTGGGACATAATCGGAACTACCGAATGCGATGATAATATAATAAGATTAAACTTCAAGTTTTGTAAGATTTGAAACTCATGTATAATTTGTTAAAATCAACTCCAATTGATTGATTCAGATCCAAAATCCAATTTTCAGTAGGGATGGGCATGTATTATGAAAACCAAATCTGCTATATAATCATCTTGGATCCGCATTCAATTTTGTCAACACCAATTAGTTTCAAATTCCATCTGTTCACATACCAATAAACATGGTTTGCACAAAATATCCCAACATAATTTATGTTTGGGTAATACTCGAATTACATTCTAGATTCTCAGGACCCAACACAAATTCTAATAAAATTTGTGTGAAATGTCAATAAAATTATTAGTTCAACTTGAGTAAAACTCATATTGAACTCAAATAAAATTCGAATTTACGGGTCTTATTATTTAATATGAGTTCAAAAGTTTAACTTAGGATCATACTTAGGTTGGATTTGAATTTAAAATTTTATAACTTGAATGAGAGTGAGAATCAGTCTCTTAACCCCCATCCAACTTATCCAAGTTACACTACTAAATCAAAGATGACTTTGAAACGATCAAAAACAAAAAAAGAGGATAACACACAAAGGTTAGGGCAGGTGTGAACCGTGAAGCCAAGCAGCAGCTGCATGGTTTTTCCCCCACACACCCAGGAATTGATGCACGTTGAAGTTTGTCGAATATAAACAAGGCAGTAGTCCTAACATTCTATTACGTCGAGTTTCTTCTTTTCAACAGCTAGCTAGCTATAGCTACCTATTAGTAACAGTCAATACATATCTATCCATCTCTGTGCAATATCACCCGTTCTTCGCACGCAATTACAATTTGGTCAGCCAATTGGGCATCACTTCCCAACTAATTGTTTACACCATCATGTGAATTAGGCAGAGTTCAATACTAACTGTTTTCTATTTTAATTTTAAAATTAATGCAAATGGCCAAAAAGTATCCTCATGAATGGTGTGCCTGCACCACCATTCATCGACTTATTTATTTTTTATTGCTTTATTAGCTTTCCTTTTAATTAATAAATTAATTTTCTAAAAAACCAACATTATTTAAATAATTTTAATTTGAAGTACATTTGAAAATATTACAAATGTACTACATACTTTTTGTAGCAACCCATGCGTGACATGAGATCATTATGGAGTGCGTAAATCATGGATTACAATGATCAAATCTTTGAGTATAAATTTCGACGTTGTACCTCTAAATTTTATTATTGAATAAATTTTTTTTATAATTTTTGTGGGTAATTTATAATTTTTTTGGGTAATTTTATCACTATTGTGAATAATTTTAAAATTTATCGCAAATACAACAAAAGTTGTAAAAACAATTATCATAACAATGATAAAAATACTCACAACAATTATAAATATCAATACAATACCTATTTTTTTTTTTTGGTATCATAAACAACTCCTAATTTAAAAGGGATACATATGTTGAAATTTTTTTTATCAAATTACGTATTTTGAGAAAATTTTGTCAATATTTTTAAAAATTAATGGATAAAAATATATTTTGAATAATATAATCAAATAAATGAATAAATAAAAAATTATTATTTAATATAGTAAGATCGATTTTTTAGAGCTCAAATTTTATAATTTATCGTGTCTTCAAGTGAAGGCACGAGTTATGACTATGACCATTGATGGGATGTGGTCTAACGAACTTGTGGAGAGCAAACATATGGAAGAAAGAAGACACGGAGGGTGAGTGCCGACGGATCTCAGCCTAAGGAAAACCAATCAATTTTTTGAACAATTAATGATCGGGGCTCGAGCATTGATCGCAAGCATTCATGGTACACGATAGCATTCATGGTGTACGATAGTTGGGGCCTACAATACAATCTAACATAATTGACAAGACATGAAAAAGTGAATGTTTCAAGAAATAACAGTTTCTAACACGAGAAACTTACAAGAGGACATTCATAAAAGTATCGATCTTGGATGTTCGAATCAATCATATGATCCCTCGATGGAGCTGCCATTTAATGATTGGTCATGAATATGCCCCGAAAGAACAAATGTTAGAATCGACCAATCAAGATAATTCAACGAAGGCAATCACATTAATGGACAATAGTAGCTTGGTTTCCATTCCCTAAGAAACTGTAAGTGTGAGGATCAAGGCACAGTAATGGCGTGGCTCGAGGGATGTTGACCTGCAGTTAATAAAGCCCTCTGTCGTCTCCATGTATGATCGAATCAACGGAACCTCACCTCAACACACCATCAGAACATCTCGCTTGTCTAGTAGTCTCGTTCTTGGCACAAGTCAAGTACCATTTGATGGGTCAAACCCAAATAGTTCAATTTATATGAGAAGTCTAATCTCATCTGAGGAGCCCAACCTCATGAAAGATCCACTAAGCCCAACATAGTCCAAGACCAGTCAAACTCTCTGTTTGACTACATCATCAAGAGGGAGAGCATGAGAGTCCTACCTACACCACAGAGGAAAAAGTCCACCATCACCGCATCTTTGACTGCATCTCAAGGATAGCTCCTCAACCTCTCGCCCGTTGAGAAGAAGTCGTGAGCTCCACCAGAGTAGTCGCTTAATTGCTGTAAAGTAGCCCAAATCTGTTAGGGGACCACTATAAATTGCACGCCCCACCAACACTTGGGGGGTATCGCACTTTACTTGACCACGACTCTCTCTTCTCCCTCAAAGTTTGTACTCTTTGCTCCCCACACCCTTGAGCTAATAAAAGCACCCGGCGACCAAAGTCATTCAAGAGTGGACGTAAGTCACGTTGACCGAACCACTATAAATCTTGTCTTCTCCAATTCTCTCTTTACTTTTACTGCATTTATTATTTACACTTAACATGTGGTGTGCAAAGCCATTTTGTGCATTGTCACCCTTGACTATAAAATACCCCCTTATTATACTACCACAGGTACACAACCCACACCATACTTGTGATTTTGTTTCCCTTTCTCATTCACAAGATTGAATTGATCGTCAGAGGAAAAACGTCGAATACACATCCAGTTTCCTTCTAACCCTCTTTTGTTGCATGTATGTGTCCTCGCTATCTCTCCGATGATTTGCAAATATTTTCACCCTTGGTGCTGCTATCCACTTGAATTGTCAAAAAATTGCCCTATGCAACCATATTATATATAATTATGCATACCTCAATTTTCTCATTTTGGATTAAATAAACATATTAACCCCAACTCTAATTTAGAATAACTAGTAATCATTTTAGTTGAAAGCACTATGTAACAAACGCCTAGTATGCCAGTAGAAATTGTATAACCAAAAAAAAAAAAATCTCTTAAGCCTAGTTAAATCTCGTGCCAAAAAGTACTGTGTAACACACAAAAAAATTGGCAAAAAATCGAAACTTTTTTTAAATTAAACTTCAACTTATTTCCTCAAGAAGAGCCATGCACCTATGAATATCTTAATCACTATACTCCATTCCTTTGACTTGAAAATGATCCCGGATACTGATGAATGCCAATATCTTTTCATAATAATAAAACTAAAAAGTCATAGATTTAGATGGAATTAAAATTACACGCAAAAGAAAAGGTTTGGGGGCTATAATTAAAATTACGGTATTTTTTTAGCTTTCAGCCAAGAAAGGGATTCAGGGAAGGGTAAGTTCTTCATATGGATTAAACTAGTGTTGACCCTATGTGATGCATGATCAAGTGTAAATTGAAATTCACTCCTTCTTTGGACCCAAAGTCTTCTGTCCCTGAGAGATTTATGCATTACAATAGATCTTTCATCACCTCTTATGAATGAATGTGTGTGTGTGTGTAAGAGAGAGTGAGTAGTAGTTATTCCAAATTTTGAAAGGAAAAATGGTTATCAGATCAGATGTGGTAACTTGAAAGGTAGGATAATGGGATAGAAGTAGGAGAGAAACCATCGAATCAAATCTCAACCAGCAATTGATTGTTTTATAGTATAGTAAGATAGTTTCGGCTATTGATTATAACACGTCTCTCTCCATCTCGACCTCATTGTCACTCTCTTTACTAGATTTCTTAACCGTCTATGTATCAAACCTTTGGGAACCCTAATTCTCATATGTTATCTTGCTTTTGGAAGGAAAAATGTTGAGAAAAGGAGCGAAAAGTTTGATTGTCATAATTTAATCTGGTAAGTTTTGGGTGAAAAAACAAAAATTATTAATGATTTTCAACCATTTGATCAAAACAGATATAATTGTGAGATGATTTGACCGCGAAAAGTAAAAATATTTTTATGTCTTGGAGAAATTTAAAATCTTTTATATTTAACTATATGGATATTAACTTCGTATAATAATTTGATATTTTCAATCATAGGATGAGCATCAAATCAGGTGATGATTGCGTTGAGAACATGACCCAACCATGCAACCCTAAGTTATAAAAGCTTGTTTGAATGAATTTTGGATAGGGGTTTGGATTGATTTCAAACTCAAACTCCTTTATTCTATATTCAATCCAATCTCATACTCATGTTTGGTATACACCACATACACATGTAGGACTCACAAATATATCATAATTATAAACAACTATTTGTCCTATAAATGACTATTTTACCCTTAATTAATCTAATTCATACATATGTTAAGGGATACAATTGTCTGTTGGATCCTTAACCCCTTACCCATCTTCCCAAACTCACCCCCATAGGTTTGACGAAACTTATTGTCATGAGTTTAATCTTCGGGCCAACTACTGGTCGGATTTAAAAACCCGAAACTAAATTTTTCATACAAAAATGAGATTTTAGAGGACTTTAGACTATTTTCCCTAAACTTACCTTGCCAAGTCCCCCAAGCCCCCTTACCAAACAACCTCTAATGGTTTTTAGACTCGGTCAAATACAACATTAATATCTATATACTAAAGGACTTCAAAGTTTGAATTATATTTTTAGATTTTTTTTTATTTTTATCACATCATTCATTTATATTAAATTTAAATTTTTTAATTTTTAATTAATTTATGGTTCAATATAATTTTTATTTCATACATTATTCATATATGATATTATACATATGTTAATTTTTTTTTTGAGGTCATAGATTTTGAGAAAATTATGTAAATAATATTTAGTAGAAATTAATTTTAAATTATATAATTAAAGAAAAAGAAGAAAAAATTTTTGTTAATTTTAAAATAAATTTTATTTTGCTTCATGCATTTAAACACATGTAATAGCTATTATTCAATATAACACCATGTAACATGTTCTTATGGGTATTTATTGAGATGATCTTATTGAATTTGGTATTTGGGTATAATCATTCTACTTGTTTAGGGAAGGTTCAGCTTGAGTTGAAGCCTAACCAAATTGTCATAAGTTTGGCTTCTTTATCAATCTCAACAAGACATGAACTTGCAAGCATATGAATCAAACTCAAGTTAAAATTGAAATCAACTTCTAAGTAAAATTTATAAAATTTAACTGGAGAACTGGATATTCAATACTAAATGAATCAATTTTCCGACAAAGATCTTTAAATATACATACAAGTAAACATAAAATCAAACCTAGAAGTGTAAATTTTTAAAGATGCATTACATAATAAGAATATAAGGCAGAAGTATATGATCTGTCACTATTTGAGAATATAAATAGGGATTGTGTGGTAGTAAAAATAAAAGTATATACAAATAAGAACTTATTCAAACCTAGGCCATATCTGAGTCGAGTCAATGCTATTCAGATTCAATTTATTTATGAAATGAGCTTAAAAATTTGATCACATTCACTTCATTTTTGTTATTTAAAGAGCTTGAATTAGTTAAAATCAATGTCAAATTTAAGCTAAGTTGAATTGTATTCAAATTGTTTATACTCTGACCATATATATTCAAATTATTCAGGTCATTTAGCAATGCTAGTTTTTTTGCTTACGATAATTGGGCCTAGAGCCATGCCCTGGAACAAATTTGAAATAAACTCCACCATTATAAGGTCATTACTATATTTTCCGTCGACGGACGCCTTCCTATGCTACATTAAATAGGGATTGACTCTCCTGGTTACATCATCTTTCTGGGTTCTAATTTAATATTTATATTATATTATTAAATTAATAAATTATTTCAAAATTTTAAATCACAATAACATTATTCAAAAAATTGTACACAATAAAAATTGACCCAGAAAATGTATAAAATATATAGAAAAATTCATGGGCTTTTTGTGATCATGACGACGTTGGCGTATTACAATTATAGAGAGAGAAAGAGAAGGAGAGAGAAAGCAAAAGTCAAAGCAGCAGGAGGAGCAGCGCAGCAGTTGTTGTAGTATTTGTATTTGTAATGATTTCGTTGGGGAGAGGATCAGAAGCTCGTGATGAGAATTTTTCTTTGCAGGTGTTGAACAGAACCGGATCACCAGACCACCCATAGGGAGACCCCTTCTCAGCTTCCTCTCTCTGTCTCTCTCTACCCGTTCTGTCTCTTTTATGTATGTCTTCATAAACACATCGTGTTGCTCTTAACCTAGACAGTTCCAACGGGATTGCCAAAAACAAACAGCTCTTTGAAAGGCAGAAACAATTGCTTTGTTGTTGAAGCTGACATAGAAAGGTTTTGTTGAGGGGCTTTAGGGAAGACCCAGGTGGTAGAACTTCATCGAGAAGAGAAAAGCAGGGTTTTTGGAGATACCAAGTTGGATTTGAGGAGGAACACAGTCACAAGCATAAGGAAAAATGGGTAATTGTGAAAGAAATGGAGCTGTGAGGCAGTATGTGAGATCAAAAGTGCCTCGATTGAGATGGACACCTGATCTTCACCAGTGTTTCGTTCATGCCATCGAGAGGCTTGGAGGCCAAGCCAGTAAGTTGTTGACTTTTGTCTGTAAAAGGCATTTCTGGGTTGGTCTTTTGGTTCCCCTTCCGTCGAAAACACTTTAGGGTTTTGATAAAGGTGTTCATATAACTAGTTGCTATTGGTATGTATAATGTTAATAGGTGTTTTTTTTCCCTCTCTAATGTGCAGAGGCCACACCCAAACTTGTTCTTCAGCTAATGGATGTTAGGGGACTCACCATTTCACATGTCAAAAGCCATCTTCAGGTTCATATTCTTGTTTCATTTTCTTCTGATCTGGATTTTTTTATCTTTTGGTGACTTAAGATTCAATTTTTTTCCCTTCAGGATTTCTACTCTACTTTTTTCTTATTCCTCTTACTCTATTTTTCTTTTGTAATTTTTCTCCCTTTTTCTGACCTTGTCGATCTTTCTGCCATTTTGGGTTTTCTTTGTTTCAAACAGATGTATAGAAGCATGAAGAGTGATGTGACCAGACAAGGTATCCAAAGCTTACCATCCCATATGTCTAACTCGTGCATATAAACATCTGCGTGGTTGTGTATGTTTTCAAAACTCATTCTTTGGGCAACAACCACAAAACTTATTTATATATATATATATATATATATATATATAAAATAAACATCTGCGTGTGTTTCTTTCACATATCTAATTCCTATTTTTGTTAGAAGTTATCTTTCCTGTAGTTGTATTAGGTCCACCATGTTTTACTTTCTCCGAACAAAATTCCACCATGTGTTTTTGTATATTCTGTAAAGAAATATTTTACTCGTTGTTTCCTCTATTTGGAACTCATCCATGTCCAAAATCAAAGTTCATGATTACAGATCTTGACAATCTTTTGGAAATTTGTTGGTACCTGACTTCATTTATGATGTCCTTCCCAATAAAGTTGTTTTGTAACCAAAGTAGACGAGCACAGAATGAAACCATGATCCTTTCAAATCTTCTAATATTGGCATTTCTAATGAAACTCACAACCCCAATCTTTGCTGCTTAGTTACACCAATGCTTTTTCAGATCAAACCATGTTAAATGTTGTGCCTTATTTTCCTTCTCATCTGTCATCTGTTAACGGTCAACACACATGCAGACACACATCATATGCATAAAAGAGCATACCCTTTTCTCTTCTAGTAGTAACCACCATTTTGTTGTCTCGTTTTGCTTTTATCTTTGTCTCAAACAGCAGATAAGAGTCGCACCCCGCAAAGAAAACAGTCTCTTGAAGATCACCAAGATGGGAGTGTTGATCAAGAAAATAGTGTGTCTTACCATCCATCTCTGAAACCCTTTACAGAGTCAGATTCTCATTTCATCTACAGTCCATCAACAAAAAGGTGAGGTTAATCTCAGCCCTTGGATTTCAGTTTCTCAGATCTCAAGAAAGGTTTTGAGGAAAGGAACAAATAAGATTTGCATTTACATTTTGCTTATCCTTTCTTTTTGTTTTTGATTTTGTCTATGTATAATGTTCTTTTTATTTTGTTTCATATGCTGTCCTCAGAGCTCGAATCGAGACGATGAGTTCAATCTCGGAGAACCTGCAATGCAGCCAAAGAATATCTGATCAGACAGTCCCAAATCCGTACTATTGTGATGATTATATGCAGACTATGGCTGAGAAAAGTGGAATAAAGGAGACGAATGAGAAGGGTTTCAGATGGCAGACCCATGAAGCAGCTTCAATGTCTACATTCTCATCTCTGCCCCTGAATCTCTTTCACGGCCTCTCTCCTCTTGGCAATGTGTATGCAGTGGAAGAATCTGATTTCCTCAAGGTACAACATCTCTCTCTCTCTCTCTCTCTCTCTCTCCATACATTTTCCTTTTGAACAGCTTTTTAAATGGGTTGAGTGTAATGTTGGTTTTTTTAGGATTCCTTCAAGTTTCAACTATAGGCATGTAGCCTGCCTTTTCTTGGTCTATATTCACCAGAGAATGCTTGCATGACTAATGGGATGAGATTTATGATTAAATAATGTCCTTGATAAAAAAATTGTGGAAATTTAGGTAAGGATCTTTAAGTGGCATGAATACTGTATTTAGAAAATATAAATAAATGATTAAGGAGTTTTTGTGGGATGCAGTCGTAAAATGTTGTCTTCCTCCTAAAATTGTTGGTTGGTGAGGAAATTAAGAAGGATTTTATGCAGCTTTTCAAACTTTCTAGCTGGTTGAGGAAATTAGGTTCCGTCTGATTTTATTAATGCAGCAACAAACAGCTCTATTACATGATGTTTCATGTTTTTAACACAAAGAACGCACACGGGAAGAAATTTAGTGTGGTATTTAAGCATCCGGGTTGTCAATGTGCAGATCTGCTCAACCTGATCCCCATTTATAATCGGGTTTGGTATGGTTCATAAGGTATATAAGCCATGTTTAGTGGGTTTGTGTTGTGTTTAGCAGAATTCATATAGACTTATTTATTTAATAGATGTAACGTGTCTTTATTTATCACCCAAATTTTCTAAAACTATACTCAAAACAATAATAAGCATTCACGGGTCGTACCTAAATTTACCTGCCCTAGTTTCCACTGGTTGGTTCCTTGAGAAAAAGGCTGTGGACCTATGGGGCTTTGACTGGAAAAATTATGCAACTTGTGGTCCATTCTATTTTTGATTTGATAAACGGGGATGGGATGGGGTCCCCTCTTGAAATCCAAAATGGTTCTTTAATGCACTAGAAGAGTAGTACAGTACCTATGTAGGAAGAGAATAGCAGAGCCTTTATGGCAGTAGACCACCTCTTTCACAAGTAATAGAGCTGCCCCCCTATGTCGTCTAGAACTTTGGCTTCTTTCTCTTTTCTGCAATTCCTTATAAGTTTTGCGTACTGTAAAAATATACGCACAGCTTCAAAT
Organism: Ilex paraguariensis; assembly: GCA_963454935.2. Classification (NCBI taxonomy): domain Eukaryota; kingdom Viridiplantae; phylum Streptophyta; class Magnoliopsida; order Aquifoliales; family Aquifoliaceae; genus Ilex; species Ilex paraguariensis. The sequence continues at coordinate 17,478 of CAUOFW020003144.1, forward strand.
TAAAATTTTAATTTTTAAATCAAACATAGCCATCCATCCTTTGGAAAACTTTGAAGCAAAGCCGACACTTTTGGTAGCTGGTGTTTTAGCGAGTCGGACATTGGTTCCATTCCATTCTATATATGCATTTGGTTCTAAGCTGTGTCATGGAAATAATTTCCCGAGTTAAGTTTTAATGGTAAATAGAGCTATAAACTTTGAACTTGATAAACAGCCAATCATCACTTACTGAAGAATTGTTTCTTCTTCAATCTGCTTAGTGGATACTCACAAATCCTTCTTAATGTGAGATACAAAATTTCCATCAATACATGATTGTCCGCAGAAACACCACTTCTTTTTGCCTGCATATTAGCATTAATATAGTGATTATTGCCAACCCTTTTTGGACCACAGATAGCTGAGCACGAAGATGAAAAAGGGGCACTATCAAAGGAATGCAAATTTGAGAACTCAGGGATTGGACGTCATGAAAATGGAAATGAAGAAGTTGATGCTTGTGGACTGTCATTGTCTCTCGCATTGCACCATCCCTTCACTCAGAAGAGTAATGCATCTTTGACAAGTGATATCAGCGAAGCAATTTCATCATACTCAAGACCAAATTTAAACGACTGTTCTGGATCTTCCTTGGAAAAGCGTCGAATTAACTTGAATCTGTCTATTGCTCTGTGGTAACTAGATTTATTGTAAAAATCTTTTTATCTTTAGAATGCTATATTTCCACATGGAAGAGTTTTGAATTGCACTTGTGTGTTAATGTCGTGATTTTTGCCCAAATTTATTCAACCCAAGCTGCTAACTTCACTTGGTTCGATGTTGCCATAAAATGATTATTTTTACTTGGGGGCAAAGGGTAATCATATAGAACTTGTGGGTAGTAAAATGTCATTAAATGAAATAAGAAGGGGGAAACAGAGGCTTCGGATGTCTTACATGGCAATTATACAGAATGTGTACTAGCTCCGCTAGTCCAAATTTGACCTATTTCAAATTGCAGAATGCATATTGGCAATCTATGGAAAACATTTATCTTTTAAGGGTGTGCTTGGGTAGGGGGTTAAGGTGGGTTAGGAGTCATAAGAATAGCTTAACAATGAAGTAGCTCTTATATATTCATTGTTTGGCATCTGAAAAACGTGAGAGGATATAAATCTCAGGTCAAACCTTGACTCGGATGTTATAGTAAAAATTATCCAATGTATATGGGTTAATTGTAACCCAACCTTCCTCTAGGTTACAATCTCACCTACCAGGTAAAAAAATGAGCTTACCCCTCTCTCTTTCTTAGATATTTTGCTACACCCTATCGAAGAATCCTTCACTTTCGTCCAAGCTGCTCAACTCCAAGCAGGTCACAGGCGATCGTCGACTACAACCAAGGTAAGCTTCTTCTCATCGACCAACTCTCACTCTCATTGACTCTCTGCATATCTACCTCTCTTAGTCTATCACTCTCAGTCTCTCACTCACTTCGTCTCTCTCTCAATCTTTCACTCAGAACTGATCGTCTTACGAATGCTGGACCAGTGGACCTGCTGATCTGCGCCTCTCCACCTTCTAGACATCATTCTAGGTAAGGTATGATCCCTACTCTCTCTCCCCCTCGCTATAACCTGTAGTCGGTCTGCGGACAAAGGTTTCTTCCTTTTTTTTTTCCCTTCTTGTAAAATATGTCTCCTTTTTTCAATCTTGTGCTTTTGAGTTCAGATCCTACGGTGTGTATCCTTTAAGCTTCTCTCTCTCTCTCTCTCTCTCTCTCTCTCTCTCTCTCTCCGTAGCGAACGTGAGCAGATCTAGGTCATTGAGGTACACCCAGATCTGGCTTCGTTCGTTTTTGGCCGAAACTATAAAAAATGACTCCATGAAATGCTTTGATTCCACAACCTTAATTGAACAGATCTATTTTTAGGCTTGTACCTCTCTATCCTAGAGTTCTAAGGAGACAGGGAACCAAGTCTAGTTCATAAATGTGGACTGTGTGGTTGAATTTTCTTATGGCTTTTGATGACCCTTTTGATATAAGTGGTTAGGTTTGATAAGTAATCAGTGGTTGGATAATTGAATACTCAGCAAGAATGCAAGCTTATTTTGGTTTTCTAGAGGAATCTTTGTGATTGTTTTGGTGCTCACTTTCCACATTTCGTATGATTTATTGGATTTACATAGTTAACCCATTGGTTTCACTCCCTGAGCCATCTTTTTCTAGACCTAAAAAAAAAATGCTTTGATTCCCACTCTAAAACTTGGAAACATTAATTTTTCCTAAATGAATTGCTGCAATGTGGTATTATGATGCCATGTGGTCCTGTGAGTTTGGAAGAACATTGAATGACATGGGTAATTTTTCACACAGTCTACTTCCGTTTCACCCTCTATTGATTCTGAAATTGCTCATATATATATTGAGGCAAAAATGGTAGCTTAGAATATTGGAAATAATGTAAATTATCTTGTAAAACAATGCCAGAAAGTAGTGTATATCAAACTCTTTTTGCTTGTGCTTTGCTTAAAGTGTGCTATATGCGTATGACATTTGATATTAACTTCATTATTGTACATGAAATAGCAAGAGCGTTGAGCTGAAAAAATGTCAAACCGTATTAATGACATCGTTGTATTGATTGTTTTGGTGGATAGAACGAGAAGAGAGATGATAATAATGTTCTATTTGTTTGTTGTTCTTATAGTAGTGTTACGGGAAAAGGAGAGACAATCAAAATCTCAACCAGCAACGTCATTTTGTATAAATCAATTGCAACTTGAACACTTGCATCGACTAATTGGTGAGAGTGAAATCAATTGCATAGAACAACATAGGATGGGTAGACACATATTTCGCGTTCTTTGTAATTTGGTTGAACAAGTTGGTGGGTTAAATCGCACGAGATATTTAAGTGTTGAAGAAATTGTGGCTATGTTCCTAAATATATTGGGTCACGATATGAGGAATAGGCCAATAAAGTTCACTTTCTTAGATCTGGTGAAATTGTAAGCAGGCATTTTAATGCTGCGTTGAAAATAGTTATTAAGTTACATCGTGTACTATTGAAGACACCCGACCTAGTTACTGACAACTGTACAGATAATAAGTGGAAGTGGTTTAAGATAAGGGAACTATATAATTGTTTAATGTTATTGGATAGAATGTAATGTACGTAATGGTTGACTTAAATATGTTTCGTTATGTGTGTTGTAGAATTACGTAAGAGCATTAGATGACACACACGTTAGAGCAAGAGTACCAATGCTTTACCAAGCAAGATATAGGAGTAGACACGGTGACATTTCAACAAATGTACTTGGTGTGTGCTCCCAAGATATGAAATTCATTTATGTCTTGCCCGGTTCGGAAGGGTTGGCTACTAATTCTAGGATACTATGAGATGCGGTAACGAGGAGGAATGAATTGAAAGTGGCTCGCGGTAAGTTATATATAACCATTAACCTCATTTCTCTGACAGTTATTAGTGGTGTTCTTACGAAACCATAATTTTTACGTAGGCACCTACTACCTAGTGGATGCCGGTTACACTAATGGCGAAGGGTTCTTAGCTCCATGTAGAGGCCAAAGATACCATGTGCACCAGTGGGTCGAAGGGACAACTGCACCTGGTAATGCTGAGGAACTATTCAACTTGAGGCATTCGGTGGAGAGGAATGTTATAGAATGTTGTTTTGCCTTACTCAAAAATTGTTGGGCAATCCTAAGGATGCCTTGCCACTACCCCGTACACGCACACAATTGAATCATTGATGCGTGTTGTTTGTTGCATAATTTGGTTAGAAATGAAATGGCGTTCGATCCATTGGAAGATGAGTTTTCATAAGATGCTCTGGCCAATGGTCATGGTGATATAGAGTCGGATGTTGTAACGCCCCAAAAACCCCGTGGGTGACATTACATTCTAAAAACCATTTATCGTATGAGAGCATTAAGTAAAATTCATCACGACGAAAGTTTCATTCATCAACCATTCATATTTTAACAAAATTTGGGCAGAGTCTCCTTTGTACGGGGAGCTCTACCCAAAACACAACCTGTACAATTATATTACAATTGACCACACCGGGTCCATTTTTTCATCATAAAATAAACTTGCATTCATCATATGTCATATCCACACTATCATCCCAAATTAATAGGTCTAATCTTGGCCTTTACATCTCCAAAATGTAATAATATAACGCAGCGGAAATAACATAAATGAACTAGAGTTCAAAAGGATATTCTAAGCATAATTTAGTCTAGAACAAAATAAAAGTGTCGCTCTAAGCGTCCACCTCGGGATCCACATCCCCGTCAAGCGGAGTCTTCCAATGGGTGGGCTCCTCGGCTCCTAACTCCTCCTCAAGTGTGAAATCTGAATATTTTTATTTATAGGGGATGAGCACGAAGCTCTGTAGCAAAATCCTCTCAACTCAAACAAGGTTTGAAAAACATAGCAAACGGTCGGTCTCATTTCACAACTAACATATATATAGGTTTGGAATGAAAACAGTGACATTTTAAAAGAGATCTCAAGTTTAAACAATAGCAATAATCAGTTAAAAGAATAAAGTGAGTTTAGCATCGATAAACAAAATTCTAATTTAAGCTATTTAAGAAGGGCTTCTCCCTAAGCATTGTCCCATACCAATGCATCGGCAAGAACGACCCAACTCTCGATTCCATGTATTTTTGGTTCATCCCCGTACCATGTATGTTGATTTCTTCTCGTGAATCTACCTAACGATCATGCCTAGTCCACCAATTTCAACCAACAATCACAAATCTCTTTAGGAAGGGCGTGTACCGTCTCCTACGGCATTGACGAAATCCTCCCAAGGTGTCTAGTATACTAACCCTTTTCCTCGGTGTATATGTGAACAATAGTGATCGCGAGCACAACAACGATCCACTACGAGCATTAGGCAACCATCTCACCCCCCATTGGGATAGACTAACCTCTAACACTCTACGGCATCTCTCGAAGGTAATTCAAGTCCATCACAACAACCATACAATGAGGAAATCAAGAATATTCACAATTCACAACAATTTCCCAAATATAGTAAAATCCCCAATTTTGTTTTCACATTTGTCATATAATCGAATAATCCAAGAAAATATGCAAGAGATCGTAATCTATATCATTTTGTTATACAATATTCAACACTAAAGTTTTAAAAATAAAGACAAAGAAGAAATTAGGAGAAAATCCTCTTTTCTTGAAAACTAGGGCTTTGAAGATACAAAAAAATCAATAGAGTTTTGGTGGTTACCCACCCTTCATATTGTTCAAAACATGGCATTTATTACAAATAGAACAAGAATCATGTATTTCATATTATATATATGAAAAGGAGAGTGAAGAAACATATATCTATATACATATATATATCTATATATATATATCTAGCCTCAATGTGAGAGATTGAAAGAAAATCCCCTACCTTAAATCAAGATTCCAAGCTTCAAGACCTTCTTGCTCTCCTTTCTTTTCCTCTTAATCTTCTCCTCCTAGGGTTTCAAAAGATTTGGGTGAGAGGGTAGCAAGAATGGAAGAAAATGGGAGGAGAATGTATTCTTGAAGAATTTGAAGTTTTGATTTCTACAAGGTATAAATCCCTCTTGATTGGTATTTCTATCTTCCTCTCTTCCTCTAAAATGGTTCCTAGGGTTTGGAGGGGTGAAATGAATGCTAAAGGGACGACATTAGGTTTTTATAGGGCAAGAAAATCGAGCAAAACCCGATATTTTCTGTTCAGAAAAAATCGGGTTTCCTTCGTACTGTTCACAGATTTTTGGTGCGACTTCCAGGTCAGTTTTGACCCATTTAGAGGTCGAATTGAAAATTTTTCATGAAATACACTTTTGTAGCCCTAGATGTCTACTATTTCCTGTCAAAATTTCAGATCAATTGGACATCAAAATATAAAGTTATGATCAAAATACTAAGCAGTGTCCATCACCCCTTTTTACCCAATTTCACTCCAATTTGGTTTTACTTCTAAAATACTTCCTAACTTCTAATACATCCCATATTACCTCTCCCAATGTTTTCCGACCTCCCGAATTCAATGGTAATGTTATTTTGATAAAAAAAAATTAATATATTTATTTAGTTACCCTTATCAATCTTAAACACATCCAAAAAAAAAAAATTAAGTTTGACCCAAAAGTCAATCCGTTCGAAACTCAAACTTCATGATTAATATTTCAACAATGATTCTAAGTTTTTATCCTCATTTTATTCATATTTGAAAAACTCTTAAGATATTAGTATTCTTATTTAATTTTAGTACAGGGTCTTACAATCCACCCCCCTTAAAGAAAGTTTCGTCCTCGAAACTTACCTCAAGTAGCGAACAAATATGGATATTTCTCTCGCATCTCCCACTCCGGTTCCCAAGTTGCTTCCTCTACGCCATGATGTTGCCACAGGACTTTCACCAGCTGGATTACCTTGTTGCGAAGCACTTTCTCCTGGATATCAAGAATCTTCACCGGCTGCTCTTCATAGGTGACTCCATCTTGCACTTCAATATCCTCCAAATCCACGACATGCGACGTATCTGGTTGACATTTCCTCAACATCGAAACGTGGAACACGTCATGAACTCCTGACAATGATACTGGTAGCCGAAGTTGGTATGCTACTTTGCCCACTGTCTTGATCACTTCAAATGGACCGATGTACCTTGGAGCGAGTTTTCCTTTCTTACCGAATCTAAGTACGCCCTTCTTGGGTGACACTTTAAGAAATACAAAATCTCCCTCCTTGAATTCCAAAGGCCTTCTTCTCCTATCCGCATAGCTCTTTTGTCGACTCTGTGCTGTGCGTAATCTCTCCCGAATGAGCTGAATCTTCTCCGTTGTCTCCCGTACAATCTCGGGCCCAAACATACTACTCTCTCCGGCTTCCAACCAACATGTCGGGGATCTACATGGTCTTCCATACAAAGCTTCATACGGCGCCATTCCGATACTCGCTTGGTAACTGTTATTGTACGCAAATTCCACCAACGGTAAGTGATCGATCCAACTCCCTTTGAAGTCCAATGCGCAAGCCCGTAACATGTCTTCCAAAACCTGTATCACTCTCTCGGATTGGCCATCTGTTTGAGGGTGAAAGGCTGTGCTGAAATGTAATTCTGTCCCCATAGCTTGTTGTAGACTTTGCCAAAAACGAGCCACAAAACGAGAATCGCGATCCGACACGATAGAAAGTGGAACTCCATGCAATCGAACAATCTCTCGAATGTATAGTCTGCTCAAGATCTCTAACGAGTCTGTGGTCTTCATCCCCAAAAAGTGAGCTGACTTGGTGAGTCGATCTACGATAACCCATACGGCGTTATGCCCTCTTGAAGTCCGTGGAAAACCCGACACGAAGTCCATGGTGATATGATCCCACTTCCACTCCGGGATAGGCAGAGACTGTAATAATCCTCCAGGTCGTTGGTGCTCAATCTTCACTTGCTGACATACGGCACACCTTGAAATGAACTTTGCTACATCCTTCTTCATTCCACTCCACCAATATTGTCGTTTCATATCTCTATACATTTTTGTACTCCCCGGATGTATAGAGAACTTCGATCGGTGACACTCTCCCAACACTTCTTCCCTCACTTGGTCGTCGTTTGGCACGCATAATCTTCCCCAAAACTGTAACTCCTCATTCTTTAAAGACCAATCCTCAACAATCTCATTCCTCTCCAATTTATCCCGAATTTTTGTCAACTCGGGATCTAATCGTTGCAACTCCACAATCCTTTGTCGGAGGATTGGTTGAGCTACTAGGTTAAACAAACATGGTCGATCCTCCGGTCCATTAACCCATAGATCAAACTCCTCCAACGTATCCATCATTTTCCACCGTTTAGCCGCAAGGACATTGATTTCACCCTGAGACTTCCTACTCAATGCATCCGCTACTACATTAGCCTTCCCCGGATGATAGTTGAGAGTGAAGTCGTAATCTTCTAAGTACTCAATCCACCTTCTCTGCCGGAGATTTAATTCTTTCTGTGTGAACACATACTTGAGGCTTTTATGATCCGAGAACACTTGAAATTTCTCTCCATACAAGTAACACCTCCACAACTTAAGAGCAAAAACCACAGCGGCTAGCTCCAAGTCGTGAGTGGGATAGTTCCGCTCATGAATCTTGAGTTGCCTCGAGCCATAAGCAACCACCTTGCCTCCTTGCATCAACACACATCCCAAGCCTCGTAGTGAAGCATCGGTGTAAACATCGTAACCTTCCCCACTGTTCGGAATAATGAGGATCGGTGCCGTCGTCAACTTTTCCTTCAAGGTGCGAAAAGCTAATTCACACGCTTGAGTCCACACAAATTTCTCCCCCTTCTTGGTAAGGCGAGTCATCGGCATCGCAAGCTTGGAAAAACCTTCCACAAACCTACGATAGTAACCGGCTAACCCCAAGAAACTACGTATTTCTGTCACATTCTTTGGTGGTTCCCATTTCATCACGGCCTCAATCTTCGAGGAATCAACCGCTACCCCTTGCTCGGACACAACATGGCCAAGGAACTTCACTTCCTTCATCCAAAACTCACACTTGCTCATCTTCGCATATAACTTATGTTCTCTCAATGTTTGTAGCACAACCGAGAGATGATGTGCATGTTCTTCTTGTGTCCGGGAATAAATCAATATGTCATCAATAAACACAATGACAAATTGATCTAGATATGGCCGGAATACCCTGTGCATCAAATCCATGAAGGCTGCTGGAGCATTAGTCAATCCGAACGGCATCACCGTATACTCGAAGTGACCATACCGAGTACGAAAAGCAGTCTTAGGAATATCCTCCTCCTTGACACGCAGTTGATGGTACCCGGTGCGGAGATCAATCTTGGAGTAGAACTTAGAACCCCTCAATTGATCAAATAAATCATCAATGCGCGGCAAGGGATACTTGTTCTTCACCGTCACCCGATTCAACCGTCGGTAATCTGTGCATAACCGAAGTGTTTCATCCGTCTTCTTCACAAAGAGGACCGGGGCTCCCCAAGGTGAAGTGCTCAAACGGATGAATCCAATTGCCAGCAAGTGGTCCAATTGCTTCCTTAGCTCCTTCAACTCCAAAGGCGCCATCCGATAAGGAGCAATAGAAATAGGTTCGGTTCCCGGATAAAGATCGATTGCGAACTCAATCTCTCTCTGTGGCGGTAACCCGGGTAATTCATCTGGGAAGACATCCGGAAAATCTGATATAATCAACACCATACCCGAGTGGGATCTATCCCGATCATCTCCCATCAAGCTAGCCAAGAAACTCAAGTGGCTCCCTGCCTTAGCTTTTAAGAATTTACTTCCCGTAGTAGGAAATGGATGGAAAGAATCTCGGTTATTCACAAAACTGAAAATTACTCCTCCCGACAATTGAAATGTAATTCGCTTGCGGAAACAATCCATTACCGCATGAAAAGTGGATAACAAGTTCATCCCAAAAATCACGTCATACCCCTTCATCTCTAAAGCAATCAAATCCACAATCAATTCGTGCTCCCCAATACGAAGCACACAACCCTTGCAGACTCGGCTAGTACCCAACTGTTCTCCCGTAGGCAAGTCAACAGTCAAAGCATGTTCTAACTTCTCGAAACCCAATCCCAAATTCATAGCATATGCAGTACGTATAAAAGAATGAGTAGCACCAGGATCGAATAAGATTCGGGCCCAAGAATTGTAGAGAAGAATGATACCTTCCACAACGGCATTGGAAGCATCCTCCTCCGGTTGGATTAAGGCAAATACCCTCCCCGGATTGGCATCACCGGGGGCTTGAGCTCTCAATGGTCTCGGTGGTGGAGGGGGCCTATTTGCATGTGATGGCCCGGCTGATTGATTGGCCTTGGGTGGAAATGACGGGCAGTTGTTTCGGAAGTGTCCTACACCTCCACAAGCAAAGCATTGACGAGGGTCAGTGTTTGGTCTAGTCGGGGCATGCCCCTCTCCTCGGACTGTAAGAGGTCTCTGCCCCACCGCTTGATCGGGGCGACGATATGGTAACGCCCTCGGTGCTCCACTGCTACTGGCACCTGTACGGATCGGGCCTCCTCTAGCATAGCTCTGTCTCCTCTGAGAGTCATCAATGTCTCTCTCCACCAATGCCGCTCTGTCAACCAAATCTCTATAGTCTCGGATTCTGAGTGCCACAAGCTTCTCTCTGATGGTCGGTCTCAAACCCTGCTCGAAGCGCTTGGCCCTCCTATCCTCGGTGGATATGAACTCTGAAGCATAACGGGATAGCTCATCGAACCTCCTCTCATACTCAGCCACGGTCATACTGCCCTGCCGCAAGGCTAGAAAGTCTGCACTCATCTTATCTCTGACAGACTCTGGAAAATACTTGTCGTTGAAACTTTGCTCAAACTCCTCCCAAGTGAGCGTATTAGTGTCCCTCCTTTTCTTCACTGACTCCCACCAGTAATCGGCCTCCCCTTCCAACAAATAGGTAGCCAAGCCAACCCGAAGGTCCCCGGCGATCCCCATACCATCACAAATTTTTTTCACCCGGCGGATCCATCTATCCGCATCTAAGGGATTGGAGCTCCCTTGGAAGGTGGGTGGGTGTTGCCGTAGAAATTCTCGAAGAGCTACCATCCTTCGGTTCTCATCGCCGTTGCCCGGTACTTGGACTAAAGGACGAACTCCACCGTTGTGGTGGTTGTTCCCACCTGGTTGTTGCACTAGGGTGGTGAGTTCCCTTAAACATTGGTAAATACCCTGTATGGCGTCGAGAGGTGGTGGAGGTGGTGGATTTGCTTGACCACCACGCCCACGACCACGTCCACGTACCCGTTCACCGTCCATCCTGCATATCAGTTCACACTTTAGTTTCATTGATGTACAAGACATCCTAAATATCACTTTAATCTAAAGCATAAGGTTCATATAAAATTAGACCAACAATTTCCTTCAACTTAATCCTACTTCCCTAGTGGTACTCCATAACCTACAGCTCCCATGTAAGACCTAAAGCCTTGGCTCTGATACCAAATTTGTAACGCCCCAAAAAACCCCGTGGGTGACATTACATTCTCAAAACCATTTACCGTATGAGAGCATTAAGTAAAATTCATCACGACGAAAGTTTCATTCATCAACCATTCATATTTTAACAAAATTTGGGCAGAGTCTCCTTTGTACGGGGAGTTCTACCCAAAACACAACCTGTACAATTATATTACAATTGACCACACCGGGTCCATTTTTCCATCATAAAATAAACTTGCATTCATCATATGTCATATCCACACTATCATCCCAAATTAATAGGTCTAATCTTGGCCTTTACATCTCCAAAATGTAATAATATAACACAACGGAAATAACAGAAATGAACTAGAGTTCAAAAGGATATTCTAAGCATAATCTAGTCTAGAACAAAATAAAAGTGTCGCTCTAAGCGTCCACCTCGGGATCCACATCCCCGTCAAGCGGAGTCTTCCAATGGGTGGGCTCCTCGGCTCCTAACTCCTCCTCAAGTGTGAAATCTGAACATTTTTATTTGTAGGGGGTGAGCACGAAGCTCTGTAGCAAAATCCTCTCAACTCAAACAAGGTTTGAAAAACATAGCAAACGGTCGGTCTCATTTCACAACTAACATATATATAGGTTTGGAATGAAAACAGTGACATTTTAAAAGAGATCTCAAGTTTAAACAATAGCAATAATCAGTTAAAAGAATAAAGTGAGTTTAGCATCGATAAACAAAATTCTAATTTAAGCTATTTAAGAAGGGCTTCTCCCTAAGCATTGTCCCATACCAATGCATCGGCAAGAACGACCCAACTCTCGATTCCATGTATTTTTGGTTCATCCCCGTACCATGTATGTTGATTTCTTCTCGTGAATCTACCTAACGATCATGCCTAGTCCACCAATTTCAACCAACAATCACAAATCTCTTTAGGAAGGGCGTGTACCGTCTCCTACGGCATTGACGAAATCCTCCCAAGGTGTCTAGTATACTAACCCTTTTCCTCGGTGTATATGTGAACAATAGTGATCGCGAGCACAACAACGATCCACTACGAGCATTAGGCAACCATCTCACCCCCCATTGGGATAGACTAACCTCTAACACTCTACGGCATCTCTCGAAGGTAATCTAAGTCCATCACAACAACCATACAATGAGGAAATCAAGAATATTCACAATTCACAACAATTTTCCAAATATAGTAAAATCCCCAATTTTGTTTTCACATTTGTCATATAATCGAATAATCCAAGAAAATATGCAAGAGATCGTAATCTATATCATTTTGTTATACAATATTCAACACTAAAGTTTTAAAAACAAAGACAAAGAAGAAATTAGGAGAAAATCCTCTTTTCTTGAAAATTAGGGCTTTGAAGATAAAAAAAAATCAATAGAGTTTTGGTGGTTACCCACCCTTCATATTGTTCAAAACATGTCATTTATTACAAATAGAACAAGAATCATGTATTTCATATTATATATATGAAAAGGAGAGTGAAGAAACATATATCTATATACATATATATATCTATATATATATATCTAGCCTCAATGTGAGAGATTGAAAGAAAATTCCCTACCTTAAATCAAGATTCCAAGCTTCAAGACCTTCTTGCTCTCCTTTCTTTTCCTCTTAATCTTCTCCTCCTAGGGTTTCAAAACATTTGGGTGAGAGGGTAGCAAGAATGGAAGAAAATGGGAGGAGAATGTATTCTTGAAGAATTTGAAGTTTTGATTTCTACAAGGTATAAATCCCTCTTGATTGGTATTTCTATCTTCCTCTCTTCCTCTAAAATGGTTCCTAGGGTTTGGAGGGGTGAAATGAATGCTAAAGGGACGACATTAGGTTTTTATAGGGCAAGAAAATCGAGCAAAACCCGATATTTTCTGTTCAGAAAAAATCGGGTTTCCTTCGTACTGTTCACAGATTTTTGGTGCGACTTCCAGGTCAGTTTTGACCCATTTAGAGGTCGAATTGGAAATTTTTCATGAAATACACTTTTGTATCCCTAGATGTTTACTATTTCCTGTCACAATTTCAGATCAATTGGATATCAAAATATAAAGTTATGATCAAAATACTAAGCAGTGTCCATCACCCCTTTTTACCCAATTTCACTCCAATTTGGTTTTACTTCTAAAATACTTCCTAACTTCTAATACATCCCATATTACCTCTCTCAATGTTTTCCGACCTCCCGAATTCAATGGTAATATTATTTTGATAAAAAAAAATTAATATATTTATTTAGTTACCCTTATCAATCTTAAACACCCCCTAAGAAAAAAAAATTAAGTTTGACCCAAAAGTCAATCCGTTCGAAACTCAAACTTCATGATTAATATTTCAACAATGATTCTAAGTTTTTATCCTCATTTTATTCATATTTAGAAAACTCTTAAGATATTAGTATTCTTATTTAATTTTAGTACAGGGTCTTACAGATGTGATCGACATGGTTGGCACATCTAATGAATGGACTGCGTTTAGGAACCAACTAGCTAATGATATGTACAATGAATGGAGTGAAAGTAGGGGTGGCTAATTGGTTGACCACATTTGTAGCAACGGACCAATTATGTTGTTGAATTTATGCGAACTATTTGTGTTTTCTTATGATTACTTTATCCAACTAATATATGAATCAGGTGTTTGTTGGTTATTTAATTGTATTTGGCATGTACGTATGTAAGTAGGCCATGTCAAGTGTTGGTGGTAGCAGCCAAGTAGAGCGTGGTCCACGCCGAACATGAACTGCTGCGGAGGAGGCTACTCTTATTCAAGCTTTGAAAGAACTCTGTATCAATGGATGAAAGTGTCAGAATGACACGTTTAACCTAGGTTATCTTCAAACACTAGAGCACAACATAAAGGATGCATTCCCAGCATCTGACCTTCAGACCTCACCACATATTGAGTCGAAAATCAAAGCCTGAAAAAAGCACTACAACTCTTTGTATTCAATGCTAAGCACATCAGGTTTTGGATGGAATAATCAAGAGAAGAAAGTGGATGTGTATGGTGAAGATATCTGGGTGGAGTACCTGAAGGTTTTACTACTCCCTTGCATCCATTAATAATAGTAAACCAAGATAACTTGTATAAGTTATGCCCTAGTAATTTTTTTATTGATAATGTAGAAAAACAAGAATGCGAAGGGGATGCGTGGTAAATCATGACCATTGTATGATGATTGGTGATTAGTAGTTAAAATTAGCAACTTACTATGCCTTTTTAAGACTAATTATGCTTTTATAGAGTTTCAATGATGACATTTCAAGAGAAGGATTGTACAAGGGCCTAAAGTCAATAGACACCAAACTTTCATGCAACATCCACATATTTTAGAACAAAATTGGAGAAGTTTGAAACAAGACATAAACGTTTTAACGCCAATCTACGTTTGAATGTCCTCTTGAATTATTTGAGGACCAGACTGCTGAGGTGATGTTATGTGGCGTGTTGCAGCTATTCCCTAAGAAAAAAAATGAAGAGGTACTTGAGTACCACATTTGAACGTCAATTCACATTCAAACGTTGCCTGGAATCATTTGAGGACCAGACTACTAAGTGCTAGGACAATGGCATATGACATGTTGCAGTTACTCTCATAGAAGAACACAAGCCATTTGAGTAGGAAGTTCAAACTCCATCCAGCGTTCGAACGTCCATCAAGGAAGATAGGAGACGACGTTTGAACGCCATCTAACGTTTGAATGTTATCCCCAGACAAGTTGCAGAGTGATTGATTTTTTATCCGAATCTCGAGGCATTCACTTGGACTTTGAAAATCTTGTACTATTCTTTCACACTCCTTGCCTATAAATACTCCCATTGTGGGAGTTTCAAAGAAGGAGAACTTAGGAGTTAGTCTTAGACTTACACTTACACTTGCACACACTTGCACTTAGCTATAAATAGATAGACATAGAGGGAGATAGATCATCTTTTGGTTGAGGAGGAAACCCTTCAAAAGTGACTAACTTTCTTCTACTTTCATTATTAGTTTCATTTGCTTCCATTGTTTGAGCTTCCTTTTTTCCCTTAGAGGAGTGAAACTCTTTCACTTTTCTCGAACTTTACCAAAGTCGTGAAGGGTGGAACATGATTCACTCATTCTTCGTCGAAGATCGGCTCCTTGTGTAGTGTGTTTTCCCTTATAACTCCTCTACTTGGAGAGATGAGAATCACTCACTTTTTTAGCTTTACCAAAGCCATGAAGAGTGAGTAGTTTCTCATTCACTCTTTAGTAAGAGGTGATGAACATGTATAAATCGTTCGAAAGTTATATTTGTGCATTTCATTTATGCTTAATGTTTTATCTCTTATTTGCTTATTGAATGATTAATTGCATCTAGCAAAGCTAAGGTACTGTGTACAACCAATGAATCCTTTCTATGACATAGATGACTCTTGGCATGAGACTACTCATTGGTCCTTTGCAAGTACTCTAGTTAGATTTTCATGACTACCTTTCAATCTTCATCATTATTGTGCTTCAACTAAGAATAGAATACCAACACCATGGTTGGATGCCTTGTAGAAATACTTGCTTGTTTGTAGACGGGTTGAATCTCGGCACAGACAATTCTTGTAAATTGATACAAAGACATCGGAACTATACTCTTAATTCTCACAATCCATTTTTATCTTTATGTTGACACAAGAGTTAATAGAGTTCCCAAGCATAAGTATAACAATCGGATGATTGACTACATGTCCAGATTCTCGAGCTACATGGTGACATTTACATTTGAAATTATATTATATTTTGTCCAGACAATCCTCTTGGAAAGAATTTTATATTCTGTCCAGGAAAATTCATAAACATCACAACTTTAAATCTTAAGAGTTCTAGTCACTTTGGTCTCTGTCACTGCTTACTTCGAAACACCAATATTAGTTCCCTGTGGATTCGACTCTAGACTTGACCGAATTATTACTATAACTTGACCACCTGCACTTGAGTGTACACATTTCGGATTAAGTCAAGTTTTTGGCGTTGTTGTCACGGAACCAAAAATGTGTTTTAAGGTAAAAGGTGAAAAGACCTTCATTTGTATGTATATTTTGTTTACTGTGTATAATTCTTATTTTGTCTGGGGACGATCCTCACTTTCAACATTTGTCAGAAGAATCTGTTGGGTCTATCAATCAGTTTGAACCATCTTCACCTCGATCAGTAGCAAAATCATTTGATAATAGCATGACAAATAATAAGAGACAATGGGAAGTTCCTGAGAGAGAGAGAGAGAGAGAGAGAGAGAGAGAGAGAGAGAGAGAGAGAAGTTTCTAATATTCAAACTCTGCGGGATTACTTACATCCCACACGAAATAGTGTCCCATCTTATTTTTTGTTTCATGTAAATGCTCTCCTCTTTACTATAAAGGCAAGGACAGTGCAACTACTACCTCAATTTCATGGACTTGAAGTAGAAAACTCATATCTGCATATAAAAGATTTTGAGGAGATATGTGGAACATTCCAAGATAATTTTGAACTAGCCAAGTTGAAACTTTTTCCTTTCTCTTTAAAGGACAAAACTAAACAATGACTAAACTCGTTAAAAGCTCATTCAATACCAAATTGACATGCATTACAAAATGAGTTTTTAAGAAAGTTTTTCTCCCTACACCATACCAATGCACTCAAAAGGCAAATCATGAAGTTTTTCGATCAAAGAAGGAGAAATATTTTACCAATGTTTGGAGAAATTCATTGATCTTCTCTAATTCTGCCCACACTATACTTTTGAAAATTAGACTTTAGTTGGATTTTTCTATGACTCCTTGCCCACTAGACTACGTCAGTTTGTTGAAATGATAACTTACAAAGAGTTCATGGAAAAGAGTTTAGAAGAGACATTCAATTTTTTGACACCATATCTAATAGTTCTCAGATTTGAGACTTAGCCTCTCCAACCACTGTTGAAACCAAACCATCTATTTCCGAAGGAGGTAAGTATGTCTTAAAAGAAGATTATGACCTGATAGCAAAAATGATTATCTTGTCTTGAAAGCTTGAAGCTTTAGAGATGAAAAAGGTACATCAAGTTGATGTTGGCCTTCCCACATAACAAGTGTGTGAAATTTGTGCACTGACAGGACACCCTACTGGAGAGTGTCATGTCATTCCGACATTCAAAGAAGTCTTGTTAGAACAAATAAATGCAGTTTTCAACTTCAACAAGTCTTATTCCAACCTGTATTCTGAAACATATAACCCAGGGTGGTGGAATCACCCGAACTTCAGTTGGAGGAACACACAACGAACTCCCATGAATCCACAACAAAGTTCACATCCACCACCTCAAGGATCTCTTGCATATCAGCTATACCAACCACCACACAAGAGAAGTCTTGAGGATACACTGAATCAGTTTATGCAAACCAAAATGAACTACAACAGTCATTCCACTCAGGCTTTCAATGATTTCAAAGCCTAGACCATCCAGTCTTTTGAGGATCTCAAAAGCCATATCTAAAAATTGATCCAATCAATGACCACACATGAGAAGGGTAAGTTTTTTGTCCAACTAAAAAAACCACAAGACTAATTTCATGTGAAAAATTCTTCAATCATGAAAACTCCACAAGATCAAGCTCAAGCTATCACTACACTGAGAAGTGGCAGGATGATTGACAAAACCATCAGAGACATGTTAATTCCAAAGCCAAGACCTGACCAATTGAGCTTAAACCTGTAATTAAAAAAGAGCCAGAACCATCAAAGGAAAAAGATCTTTCTTGTCCTATTCTTGCTTCTTTTCCTCAAAGACTCAAAACAGTGCAGAATTTGAATAACCATCAAGAAATCTACGAGCTCTTAAAGCAAGTGAAAATCAATATCCCACTTCTTTATGCAATCTAGGTTCCCTCTTATGTCAAGTTTCTAAAAGACTTGTGCACAATCAAAAGAAGCCAAAATATTCAAAAAAGAGCCTTCTTGGCGGAACAAGCCAGTGCCCTACTTCAACACAAAATCCTTCCAAAATACAAGGATTCAGGGTGTACAACTATGTCATGTGTTATTAGAAACTTCAGAATAGAACAAACTTTGCTGGATCTTGGAGCCAGTGTCAATTTGCTCCCTTTCTCTTTCTATCAATAATTGGGTTTGGGTGAACTCAAACTCAATTGTATTACACTTTAGTTGGCAAATAGGTCTGTCAAAGTCCCGAGAGGCATAGTTGAGGATGTCCTTGTTCAAGTGGATAACTTCGTCTTTCCTATTGACTTCATTATTTTGGACACTCAGCCAACAATGCATTTAGAGAACCAAATTTTTGTCATTCTTGGTCGACCCTTCCTAGCGACCTCCAATGCATTAATCAATTGTAAGAATGGAGTCATGCAATTAACTTTTGGGAATATGACTCTTGAGCTTAATATTTTCAATATTGTCAAGCACCCAAGAGTGGACAAGGAAACGAGAGAAGTAAATTCCATTAAGTCTTTGGTCCACGAACATTTGAATGATACATTTTGTGAAACCTCTACTGAATCTTGTCTGTTAGAACCTATCACATCTGAGTTAACATATGATGATCAAAATTCACAAAATTGCTCCGTTCATGTTGTTGAGACATGGACACCCAAATTTGAAGAACTTTCATCAAGTGGTACAAAGCCACTTTCATCAAGTATCAAGCCACCAAAGTCTGAACTAAAATCTCTCTCATCTGACCTAAAATATCCATTCTTAGGGGAGAACGAGTCATACCCAGTGGTAATTTCATCTAAGCTTTGTAGAGTTGCAAAAGTTTGAGTTGATTGAAGTCCTTAAACGCCATAAAAGCACCATTGGGTGGACTATTGCTGATTTGAAAGGTATAAATCCGTTAATCTATAATCATGCTATATACCTTGAGAAGGATTCAAAACCCTCTCATCAAATGCAGCGATGACTGAACCCTCACATGAAAGAGGTTGTAAGGACTGAGGTGATCAAACTATTGGATGTTAGAATAAACTTTCTCGTATTTGATAGTAAATGAGTTAGCCCAACCCAAGTTGTGCCCAAGAATTTTGGGGTCATAGTAGTTAGAAATAATGCCAATGAGCTGGTACCAACTCAAGTCGTCACACGATGACAAATGTGCGTAGACTATCAAAAACTCAATTTGATAACTAGGAAATATCATTTGCCTCTTCCATTTCTTGATCAAGTCTTAGAAATAATTGTTTCTTAGATGAGTATTCTGGGTATAATCAAATTGAGATAGCACTAGATGACCAGAAGAAAACAACATTCACATGCCCCTTTGGCACATTTGCATTCAAAAGGATGTTGTTTGGACTTTGTAATGCTCTACAACATTTCAAAAGTGCATGCTGAGTTTGTTTAGTGACATGGTTGAGAAATTTTTGGAAGTGTTCATGGATGACTTTTCTGTATATGGGGATTCGTTTGATTTGTGTCTGAAAAGTTTGGAGAAAGTGTTTATAAGATGTAAGGAAACCAATATAGTGCTCAATTGGGGGAAATGTCATTTCATGGTAACACAAGACATTGTCCTAGGCCACATCATGTCGTCTGAAGGCATGAAAGTTGACAAGACAAAAATAGATATGATTGAAAATTTGACTACTCTCAAGTCTGTTAAAGATGTCCGATCATTTCTAGGACATGCAGGGCTCTATAGGAGATTCATAAAAGACTTGAGTATCATATCTAAACCTATGTGTCATCTCCTAAGTCAAGACGAATCTTTTGTGTGGAGTGAAGCAAGCCAAAAAACTTTCGGTAAGTTTAAAGGTATGTTAATTTCTGCCCCAATAATGCAACCTCCTGACTGGACTCTACTATTTGAATTAATATGTGACACAAATGATTATGCTGTAGGAGTTGTGTTGGGACAAAGAAAGGATAAAAAATCCTATATGATTTACTATGCAAGCAAAACTTTGAATGATGCTAAAATAAATTATTCCACGACTTAAAAAAAATTGCTTGCTATAGTTTTTGCTCTGGAGAAATTTTGTTCTTACCTTGTTGGTTCTTCTGTTATTGTGTTCACTGACCATGCAGCATTAAAATTCTTGCTCACAAAGAAAGATGTCAAGTCAAGGCTCTTAAGATGGATACTTTTATTACAAGAGTTTGATCTAATCATTAAGGACAAGAAGAGTGTTGATAATGTGGTGGCAGATCATCTATCCAGGTTAACATATGAATTTCATGAGGATGGCCTGTCAATAAGTGAAAATTTCCATGATGAACAATT
This sequence comes from Ilex paraguariensis, assembly GCA_963454935.2. Lineage (NCBI taxonomy): Eukaryota > Viridiplantae > Streptophyta > Magnoliopsida > Aquifoliales > Aquifoliaceae > Ilex > Ilex paraguariensis. Next base: position 37,715 of record CAUOFW020003144.1, read on the forward strand.
GTTTATAGTCATAGAAATACCATGGTACGCTGATATTACTAACTTTCTTGTTACTGGTAAGTTTCCTCATTCCTTTACAATGATGGATAAGAAGAAATTTCTTAGGGAGGTTCGTAATTTCTTTTGGGAGGATCCATACGGATTGAAGCACTATAAGGATCAAATCATAAGACATTGCATCCCCAATCATGAGAGTAGATATGTAATATCTTTTTGTCATTTCGAAGCATATGGTGGCCATTTTTCATCTAAAAAATTGCTGCAAAAATCTTGCAGTGTGAATTTTATTGGCTCACTTTTTAAAGATGTTCATGCCTTTTGTCTAACATGTGATAGATGTCAAAGGTTGGGAAGCATTTCTAATGGAAACATGATGCCCTTGAACCCAATTCTGGTAATTAAAATTTTTGATTATTAGGGCATCAATTTTATGGGACCATTTTTCCCTTCCTTTGGCTATCTATATATTGTAGTGGCTGTTGATTATATGTCCAAATGGGTTGAAGATATTCTACACCAAAATAATGATACCAAAAAGTGATCAAGTTTTTAAAAGAAAATATTTTATCCAAGTTTAAAATTCCTAAATTCATTATGAGTGATGGTGGTGCTAGTTTTTGCAATCGTCCTTTCTGGAATTTGATGAAAAAGCACTTGATCTCTCATAAAATTATAACCCTTTATCATCCACAAACTAGTGGACAGGCTGAATTAGCTAATTGAGAGATCAAACTAATTTTAGAAAAAAACGGTAAACCCAGACCGCAAAGATTGATCATTAAGACTAACTGATGCACTCTGAGCATATTGCACTACTTTTAAAACAATTTTAGACATGTCTCCTTATCGATTAGTCTATGACAAACCTTGTCACCTACCTGTGGAATTGGAGTACAGAGCATACTGGGCCATTAAAACAATGAACTTTGACCTAGGCAAGTTGGAATGTCAAGAGAAATTGAGAAATGAGGCATATAACAATGCTAAAATTACAAAAGAAATGATGAAGGTTTTTCATGATAAAAACATATTGAGAAAATCCTTTACCTCTTTACAGAAAGTCCTCTTATTCAATTCAAGACTCTGCCTATTTCCTAGTAAGTTGAGATCAATGTGGATTGAACCTTACATTGCCAAAAAAGTGTTTAGACATGGTGCAGTGGAAGTGAAAAATCTATCAAATGGTAATATTTTTACTTTCAATAGTCAGTGTTTGAAACCATTTTTGGAAGACTTTGTTAAAGATGTGGAAATCATTTTCTTAATGGATCCAGAATATTCCTCCGAGATTTATGTATGTCGACACAAAAAGGGGTCAGGTCAGGAAAAATCCAACCCAACCCAACCCGAAAAGATGCCTTTATAAGGCCTCCAACCCTTTTCCCCTAATTCGCCACTGTTCTTCTTCTTCTTTTTCTTCCCTTTTTGTAAAACGATCCACAATCTGCAACTCCATGGCCACATACTCCACAGACTCGATCCTTTGCTTCATGTTTTGCACTTTAACTTTGTATTTGCTCTTGGGTGTCCTGTTTCTGTTTACACACACACAAGGATTTCCATCCTAATCGAAATCCAGATCTTTGTAAAGATGATTAATTTGTGTATTTTGTTTGTAAGAGTCAGCAGATAAACATATATATCTACTTTAATCCTAAATCCACTTTGCGTATGTTGGTAAATTTGAAACATTGGGGACAATGTTGAGTTTAGGTTGGGGGGGTGAGAACTACAGTTCTTACTTTGTGCCTTTAAAACAATTTTCTTGATCGTATTGTGTATTCTGTTTTTGTATTTTTCATTTTTACAATCTTTATAGTGATGATCATGTCTTTAAAGCTGCTTCAATCATCTTGTGATTGACAGCGTTAAAGAATCAGATAAAGGTATCGAAAGCTTAGCAGCAGGGATAGTAAGATTTGGATTCAAGCGGGGAGTTTTTACCACTTTCCCATCTAATGTGCATGATGTGATAATGAGAAAAGCAAG
>CAUOFW020003145.1:0-39696 GCA_963454935.2 Ilex paraguariensis
CCGGTGGATGGCTCCAATTTGGACCCTCATGTTTGAAGGAAAGCTGAATGTGGTTTTATTTTATGTTGATGTAAAATATTTATGGAAAGAATGTTTTAAGCATGTAATCTTTTAAATTGTAATAGAACTTATATGGACTATTGTTAAACTAACCTTGCATGTTTTGATATAAATATGGATGATTGGACCCGGTGTGGCCAATGTTTAATTATAATTGGATCCGGTGTGATCAAGTTTTACTTATAAATGGACTCTGTGTGATCATTGTGTTATATGGGGCCTCAGACGGGTCATGTTCATGTATATTGCACAGGTTGTGGTTTTGGTAGAGCTCCCCGTACAAAGGAGACTTGCCCGAATTTTGTTAAATTAAGGACCTCGGTAAATGGGGCATAACGATGTGATATCGAGTTACTCGGTATCCATGGGTATTCCGCGGGTTGATGGGTAATCAACGGAACCCCCGAATTTTGGGGCGTCAAAAAATATGTAACACCCTAAAATCTACCCTAGAAGACATTACTGTAATGCCCCAAAATTCACCTTGGATGACATTATTATCAAAAACCTTTCACATTAAGAGAGCAACTAATAGAATCCATAAGTGAAGAAGATTTCATTTATCATTCATAATATTTACAACATCATCCAAAAGAATATAACAAACCATGGCAATTACATCGTCAAAAATTAACTATTAATTTGTAGTGGAATAACAAAAATATTAGACTTCACATTGTCTCAAAATGAATCTCTTAGTCTAGAACATAAAAAGAAAAATTCTAAACATCCCCCTTTGAATCCACATGCCCGTCAACTTGAGCTTCCCAAATCACCTTCTTGTTAACTCGGGACTCTTCCTCTAAACCAAAATTTGAAAATAAGTATTGTTTGTAGGTGGTGAGCACTAAGCTCTGTAGGAAAATCCTCCCAAACTTGGACAAGGTTTTGAAAACATATAAAACAAGTCGGTTTCATTTCACAAATATCATATATAACCTTTGAAAGAAAGAAGTGACATTCGATCTCAAGTTTACGCAATCTCGATATATAAAATGAAGAAGTAAAACCAAGTCCAACAGTAAACCATTTCCACACATTACCAATAACCCACAATGTATATCAAACCACAACTTATATCTTTCACAACATTATGTATATGTATTTGTACTTGTATCTCAGGTATGATGTATGACATCGCATGAATAAACACATCAAGAATATCCTGGCCCACACACACACACCCAATCCTCGCAAGGATATCCAATCTTTAGAAAGGGTGTATACCAACGCATTGGCAAGGACGATCCAACGCAGGAGTAGTATACTAACCTTCAGCCTCGATAACACATGAGCGAATAGTGGTTTGGTGCTCGCAAGGCACCAACCCCACTATGAGTGATAGGGAACCTTCAAACCCACACGGACTAAGAAACGCATCTAACCCACTCTACGATATCCGATTAACGGCCACCCATGGTTATCCAAACATCCACAAGAGATACAATACAAACCCAATTTCTCAAATTACAAGCAAATCCAAAAATCTCCAAATTTTAACACATATGATTCCAATATAACAATTTAAGAAAATAAACAAGAGATCATCAACAATACCATTTTATTGTTCAATACCAAGCACTAGAGTTTTGAGATCAATAACAAAGGAATATTGAGAGAAAAATCCATTTTTCTAGAAACTAGGGTTTTCAAGACAAGAAAATGAGATTTCATGACTATCTAACATGACTTTGTTTAAAACTTGGTAAGATTTGCAAGAATATCAAGAATTAATGATTTCACAGCATATATATATAGGATCTTGAAGCCAAACATACATAGATATAATCTTAGCCTCAATGTACAAGAGTGGAAGAAAACCCCTACCTTGCTTCCTTAGTTTTGAGTGAAAAAGATGAAGATTTGATCTTTCCCTACTTGAATCAACCCTTGAATCTCTTGTTTTCCCATTCTTTCTCCCTCTCTAAGCCTCTCTAGGGTTAAGAATGTTGAAATGGGGCTAAAGAGGGTCTCTTTAAGTATTTATAGGGTGAGAAATGACCTCATATGCACGATTTTGAAACTCAGAATTCGTAAGTCACGTTCGAATGTCACTTTGACGTTCGAACGTCAATAGTGCAAATTATTGATTCACGTTAGAATGTCACTTGGTGTTCAAACGTTAGTTGCTCCCAGTACTTTTTCATTTCCATCAAAGCTCTGCAAACATCAAAGCACTGGGACTTACTGTCGTTCGAACGTCCATTCACGTTCCAACGTCCTCCCAGTTTCTTCTGAAACTTCCAATGAAGTGTTGACCTATTTAGAGGTCGATTTGGAAAATATTCATGACATACACTTTTGTAGCCCTAGAAGTATGATATCTACTGTCCAAATATCAGATTAAATAGACATCAGAATAAAAAGTTAAGATCCAAAAACTAGGCGGTGTCCAATATCCTCTCTACCCAAATTTTGTCTAAAATGTGTTTTCACTCCGGAATACTTCCAAACTTCTACAACATGACCTATTACCTCAACTAAAATTTTTATTTCTACTCTTACAATCCACATAGTTCATGCATACATTATCACATATATTAGCATTTCAAAAATAATTACATTGCTATATTGAGATAAACATGTAGGGGTTTACAATTAGTATCTAAAATCATCCAATCATAAGAGAAACTACACTAACCATTAAAAAGTAAATCATCTATCCATCTGAAAATGAATAAATACTAAAGCCAATAACACATTGTAACTTCTCCAACTTACAAATCAAAACCAAATAGTATGTAGTAGCAGAATAATTAAATTAGCTAAAACATTGTTTCATAGAAATATCTCAAATACTAAACAAAAATAAAACAACTCTATTCCTCTAAGACAGCGTCCATATCTTGATTCTCCAATAGCATGTAATCAATCTGCTTATCCACATAGACATCCTTTTGTATGCCAAAATTTGTAAGTTTATTGTAAGGGGTGAGCAAAAGCCCGTAAGAAATCCTTCTCAAATTCCAACAAGGTTTTTAAAAGAACAAAAGGAAAGCAAGTCTCTTTTGAAAAATAGCATTTATATCATTTTGAAAGTAAAACAATGAAAGTTGTAATGATCTCAAGTGTACGGAATACAGTACATCAATAAAATGAATAAACATGTCTGAATTAAAGTAATCAATTAATAACTCAGTAGCATCATCCCATATTCTCATGTATGTTGGTTGCTTCTCAGGAATTTCTAGAATTATTCTACCTCGTTCAACCACCACAAACCAAACAATCTTAATCATTCCCCACATTGCTAAATCACCAACAACTTTAGGAAGAGTGTATGCCGTCTCCCACAGCATTGACGAATCCATCCCTCAGCCTCAAACTTACATGAACAATAGTGGTTTCTCTCACAAACAACAAGCCACTACAAGTGTTAGACAACCATCTCACCCCCACTTGGATAGACTAACCTCTAACACTCTATGGTAGCTACCAATTGCAATTTAAGTCTGTCACACCCAAACCATATAAGAGATGAAACCATAATTTTTTCAACAACCACAGTCTTAACCAGTCACAATTTTCATTAACAATTCAAGTATCACAATTACACAATTCTCAATATACTACCGTAATGAAGGAATTAAAATATGCAAGAGATCATATTAAAAAAGTCTTCAAATTTCGATATCAAAATTCTAGGATTTTGCCAAAAATCATAATTTCTTGTTACAAGAACAAGAATTAGATCAAGACATGATGTAATCAAGAATAGAAATGTAGAAATCAAGAATCCATGTATTTTTCATAACCAAACATGTATTTAGCAAAACTAGGGTTTTGGAAGTTCAAGAACAAATATTCTTTGAACCCAAATATGTATTTTGTTCAAACTATGTTTCAATGATAACGAAACCAAGAACTCATAAATATTTATCATATAACTATAAAGAAGATTGAAAATATACATATATAATACCCTAAGTCTCAATGATAGAACTTGAGAAGAATCTCTCACCTTTAATCCGATGATTGAAGATAACATTAGCGTGTTTAAATCAATCCCGAAATTAGAATCCTCCCTATGTCTCTTCTCTTTCTTCCTCCCAAGTTTTCTAGGGTTTTCTTGGACGAATAATTGCTAAACATGGGACTAAAGGTCGTTCCTTAGGTATTTATAAAGCTAAAAGTTGAGAAAGCTCTCAACACAGATTGTTCAACTTCTACCCGGTGCGTTCGGACGCGTGTTTCTCCCGGCCGGACATGTTTGACAGTATACCCTCGATTTTCAGCTCAATTTTAACCTATTTACAAGTCGACTCAGGAAATTTTTGTGCACTACACTTTTGTAGCCTTTTAAGTCTAGTTTCTATTGTACAAAAATCATCTCAATCAGAATTTAAATTAAAAAGTTATGACTAAAATATTAAGGTAGTGTCAAATTTCTTTCTAACCAAATTCTCTCCAAAATTGGTCTTAACTCTGGAATAATTCTAATATATATCTCATATAACCTCTTCCAATGTTTTTCAACCTTCTGAATTCATTGGAAACCTTATTTTGACCTAAATTTTTTAAAAAAATATACTTAGCCACCCTTCTCAAACTTGAACACCTTCAAAAATAAGTTTGGTTGAAAGTCAATTCGCCAAAAACTCAAACTTCATCGTCAATATTTCAACAACAATTTGAGGTTTCGACAATATTTTTATTCATCTAGGACAAATATTAAGATGATATTATTCTTATTTAATTCTAGTACGTGATCTTCTAGAATACAATCTCGAGGTCACCACCACCTTCATGAGTTTGCGAATCTCTACCATAAATTTCTCCAAGTTTTTGTATTTCTTCTTCTTCCATAATATTATCAGCCATGAATTACTTTAATAAAGCCTCATCGAAGTTCTTTATGTGTTGTATTGCCTGAAAAAGATCAATCCTCAAATGCTAGTAAGTGTTAATCAAGTTAAATAGAAAGTTGATAGAAGGAATTCCACAAGTACAACAAAACTGAGAAACCCATATATCCATAATTAATTTCTTATGCATGTGTGATTAGACAAAGCTAATGGTTAGTTTGGGAGCATGGTATTAAGGCTGTAATTTGGAATTGCTAAACTGTACTTTGAACTATGAACTAACTATCTTGACTCCAATTCTAAAGCCTCAATGTCATGCCACGAAATCAAGCATTAGTAACTACTTTGCGTACATAAATGAAACAAAAACCCACAAAATTTAAGTGATGAAGTATGTGAAAGCTGCTGATGTATTAGGACTACATTTACATTTACTCCTTGCTCCATTCTTGACTTTAGCAAGTATTGGCAAATGAGAAAGTATATGAAATAAAAAGAAAAATAAACAAACTAACTTTGGAACACTATATCTTTTAGTAAACCCAAATAAGTCCACTGTATGGAGTCTAATAAAGATGAGATGGATTAATGTATATACAAGGGACAGATTCAAAATATAGTCAAAGTATTAGTCGATGACATTGAATGCCATGAGCTCCAAGTAGCAAGTTGGGGGAGATTATGGATTACACATGTATAGGAGGGATGAGTGCATGTTCCTTGTATTGATGGGCTCTTAGTATTAGCCTTTTTCATGAGGAGAATACTGATTGTGGAGATATTGCTCTAAGTTTGTCAATTTTGTTTTGAGGGAGAGCAAGTTCTCATGTTGTGCTATTTTTTGGGAGATAATTCATCTCTTTGGGGCAGGGTATTCACATAATGATGATATGGCTGTTTATTACAGTTAGCTCTTGGATTTTCTCAATATGTTGGTTCTATTATATGTGTGCCACTAAAGTATCAAGCTAAAAAAGAGTTAGCTTAGTATCTCAGTATCTTTTGGAGGTTCTATTAGGAGTTTGCTAGGATTTTCTCATTCATATAATCTGTAGTTCTTAAATACTTTTGGTATGCACATGATGCAGACAATTTGATCTGATAAGTTGCTATCTGACAGAATTATAAGTTGCACAATCTCAACAATAAACATTTGGGATATATCTATATTCATGTTTTTGATTAGTGAAAGATATTCAAAGTGTTTTCCTCAAGAAACTAAGAGATATAGAGAGAGAGGGAGGGGAAAGAGAGACAGAGTTTTAAAAATACCAAAATAAAGTTTATAGGGTAAGGAGGAGAAAATGTAGAAGAATCTATCAAAAATTCCATATATATATGAGAAAGTTAGCACTTACATTGGTGGCACAAAGAATGAATTCAGCAAGATACATTGTACATGCAAGTTGCAATAAGATATAAATAGTTAAAACGTTTAGAAAGATATATTCAAGCAGAGGAGTGAGGGTGTGATGTAGTGCTCTTACCAAAGCAGATCATATGCAAAAACACACAAAAACCCAGCTGGTAAAGGTTATTAGTCTAGAAATAAAAAAATGAATGAAATTCTAAATATTAGTCAAAAACCAATATATTTTCATAAAGAGCATAATAAATTAACTTGGAGCAATAGATTTAAAAATCAAAGAACAAATGAACAAGTCAATACAAGTGCATCAATGAGTTATAAGGGCAAAACCAGCAGGCTGAATTCAAAGACAACAAGATGTGAAAAATCATATGAGAGTATTCACATTTAAAAAGTACATGCTTTTCACATGCGCACTCCCTAAGTGGCAAGAATACCGAAAAATTTATGGATCCCTACTATAAAACAAATACCACATACTACATCGGTCTATTGAACATAATTAAATGCCAACCAAATCAATAGCCTAAGTAAATTTCAACTTTAAAGAAACAACACTCCCAAGTCACATATTCTTTAAGCAACAAAAAAAAAGAAACCAAACACCTTCAAAAGACATAAACTAATGTTCTCCACCAGTGTTGCATCAACTAAATAGAATAATAAACTGAATCAAAAACCAAACCACAAAGAAAAAAATACCAGCATAAATCATATCTAATTCAATAATAATTCAAACCAAAACAAAACAAAAAATTTTGAACTAATAATTGGTAGTTACCTAGTCAGAGGGAGAGGTTGGAGTTCCTCTAGCAGTGGAAAGCTTGAAGAAGAAGTGGTTTTGCTATGTAAAGTTATGAGACTTTCCAGTTAAATTGGACAAAGTGTATAAAATTAGAATAGAAAATCCTATTTGCTGATGTTGTAGTACCATGATGGTTGTGTAATGCCAAAAACACAATAGGAAGTTGACGTCTAACAGAGAGGGTGAATGGCGATGACAAATAGGATTTCGAAGAATTTTTGGGACAACCAATTCTAAATAGGATTTTGAAGAAGGTCAACAGTGTTTTTTATTAAACAAATTAATTGTTGGCATGTGTATCGCCACAACCAAAGCATAAAAAGATAGAGAAAATGAATGCCTAATTGAAATCCATAATGGGTAACTGATTTTTGTAATTGAATACATGTAATTAAATAAACTTGGAGAGAGAGAGAGACTGAGAGGGGGATGAAGAAGGAGGGTCCATGATGACGTGAGAGAAAGGCTAAGAGGGGGATCTTCTGATCTGTGATAACACAGGGAATAAATAGATAGAGAGATAGAGATGGGATGATGAAGAGAAGGGCAATGAATCTTGCCTAATTGAAATCTATAATGAGTAACTAATTTTTGAAATTGAATACATGTAATTTAAAAAATTTGGGGAGAGTGAGACTGATAGGGGGACGGTGAAGGGGGTCCATTACGATGTGACAGAGAGACTAAGAAGGGGATGATGAAGGTGGGGTTGGCTGCTCTATTTTACTTTGTGAAACGCATGGAAGAAATAGATAGAGAGGGGTAGATGAAGAGAAAGGGCTGTGAAATTGCAAGAGAGAGAGAGAAAGAGAGAGAAAAGAGGGAGAGAAAGTCGAAGAGATGGAGAGAGTTCAACGGCTGAGGAAAATAAACCATAGGTATGTGAATTTGTGAGAGGAAATAGGGAGAGAAAGTGGAATAGAGGGAGACAGGTTAACGGTTAATGAGAAGCAATTAACTCTAGAGGACATGGATAACTTAATTGTAATGTTAGAAGGATAAAATAGGAATTTTTTTTTTCACATATGCTGGTATTTTAAAGTAGGGTAGATTAGTTTTGTTTTAATTAGTTTTGAAGAAGGAAAAGAGAAAAAAGAAGGAAAAGGTGTTGGAATTCTGAACAGAGCTACTGGTAGGTCGAATGCTGCTTCCTACTGGAAGGTTCCTGTTCTGTGAAAGAAATAAAAAGGGTTTCTATCGATAGAAAAAAGTTTTCGTTCTCTTCAAACCTTAAGACCCACTCCATCAACCTCTCCTATGGTTTCCAAAAAAAAAAAACCTAAGGAGGCCCTCTAAACCCTCATTTCTCTATAGTTCCTCTTGATTCTTGTTTTGATTTTTGAATTTGGAAATGGCTCCAAGAAAGATTTTGCTTCCAACTCCCTCTGATGAAAAATCTGGGGCTACTCTCTTGGCTTGGGTTCTCTTTGTCTCCATAACTTCTATGATTGTGGCAACTATGGCAAGGACAAAGGGAGGCTACGGGACACCTCAAGACAAAGCTTATGAATGAAGAATAAGGGATATGAGCTTTTATGTTGCATCAAAAGAAGGGTTAAGTGTACTATTGAATATTAAATTAGTCTAATGGATAAATCATTTTGAAACCATACCTCAAACCTTTAACCAAGGTCCCATTACAACTATAGAAAGTCCTATTTGATTTTAGGTGATGGTTGAGTGTACGTGCTTTAATACCTATAAGAAATGCCAATTGCATTATTTTTATGTCGCTTAACATTCTTTTCAAGGGATTATGCCAATTGTTCCATTTGATAGATGTGACACCCCAAAATCCGGGGGTCCGTTGATCACCCATCAACTCGCAGAATACCCGTGGATACCAAGTAAATCGATATTTCGCCGTAATGTCCCATTTACCGGGATCCATAATTTAACAAAATTCGGGCAGAGTCTCCTTTGTACGGGGAGCTCTACTCAAAATACAACCTGTGCGATATACGTTCACATGACCCATTCGAGGCCCAATATAAAATAATGACCACACCGGGTCCATTTATCCATACTTTTGAAGCCCTTAAACCGGGGTTCCTATGTCAATATATGAAGTGTGACATTGAATTGTAAAAGTGTGACATTGACATGTAAAAGTATAACATGACGTGTAAAAGTGTAACATGGCCGATAAAAGTGTAACATGACCTGAAAAAGGGTAACACTGTCATGTACCACTGTGATCTATAACACATCACACTTATGCATCAAACATAGTTAATATAAATTCAAATTCCAATCCTTTTACATATATTACATGCCTAAATTTAATTACAATTCTACTTTTACAAAAAAACATGGATGGAAAGCCACAAGTCGGCTTTTCTTCCTCCTTAAGTGCCCGAGTGAGTGCCGTCCCTCGGCGTATGACCCGTACCTAAAATGTTTACCGTATAGGGTGAGCCACACTTAGTAGAAAGTTTCCTACAGAGGCTACTCCCCTCCTAGATGCATATGCAATGGTTTTATGCAACTTTCCACAACAAGTCCACCTTCCAACAATTAAATGCAATGAAATGTTGGAAAATTTATGATGCCATGACATGTAATAAGATGAAACTCACCCATGTATACTATCCCGAGCCCACACCGACTCTCACACACAATGCGATGCATATGTGTAAAACAACATCCTTGATGAAGGTACATCCAAAGATCATTGTGAAATCAAACCATATTTCATAAAACCAATTCATTCTTGGATGTTTCCCATCAAATGAATAATTTATATTTTAAAATCATGTGCCCTTATTGGGTATCGGGTTTAGGAATCACACCTCCGGCTCCGTACGCAGTTACACTTTTCTAGAATTTTACCGCCGGTAAGTGTATGAATCAACTGGCCGGGCCTCTCATCCGAGGGAGTGTCTATCCCTTCTTGCTAACCCGACACAAGTTTTCTCATGTAACATGCGACTCCGTGGGATCTTCGATCTAACATCTCCGAGTCCACACATCAAGTACCAAGAATGGTAATTGATTATTCCATGCATACCCATTCACACCCATGTCTAAGCCCATGAATGTGATGCAACCTCATGCTCAAAATGCAATAAATGCCATGTGAGCAATATAAATCACATATCATCAATCCCATGGAATTCATATCATATGCATAGAATTTCCATAAAGCCTCATTATGCTCAATATACCAAACAAGTATATGGCCATATATCATAACAAGCCCAATATGTTATTTATATCAACATAACAATATGGAATCATAAAAGGCATTTAATCAAACACCTTCAAGGCAAAGATTTCATGTTATCACATAATATTGTCTATGCACACTTCAACATCCTCAAGTGTCAAGAAATGGGTTCACATATCAATTTATACTAGAATTGGATTGAAGTCATTTCCTAGACTCATTTTCCATTTCCATGCCCATACTCATACATATAGGTCAATATCTATACATACACATATAACCACATACTCCCAACCATTCCTATAGTCCTTCTAGGTTAAGAATAAACCCAAGTAGGAGAACCCCCTACCTCTTGGAGCGTAGAACGAAGGTAGAGCTTCAAGAAAAACTTCCCAAGCTCCAAACTCTTTGATTTCACAAAATTTCACTTCATGGATCTTCAGTGAAATCACTCATTCTTGGTACCCACGCGTAGCCCTCGTCGCATAGATCGACTTTAGTTCTTGGCTCAAACGATTCCGATAGACAAAACTCTGGGAAATCGCAAGAGAAAGCCTTGGATTACCCTTTCTCTTTTCTCTCTTCTCTTCTCACGTTGGGCGGCTGAGCATGTGGGTGAAATATCTGATTTTCAGATATTTTATCCCCTATTTATACTTTTCAAGGCTTGGCCCGAGTCGCGCCACGTGTCCCCTTTTGTCCGGGTTTGTTTTCGCCCTCGAAACGATTAAATTTCATACCGATTTAAGCTCAAAATATTTTATATGAACCTTAATTAAAATATTTTTCAAATTTCAAAATTTTTATAAAAATTTCATTTTTTTGGGATCGCCAGACGCCCGTCGCCTCAAAAAACGTGAAAAAACTTGACTATTTCGAAATTCGACGAAAATTGATAGGGTAACTAGATTTTGCGATACGAATCCAACAGTGAGGTCCGTTGTCCCATAAGAGCTCTAAAAAAATATGTATTTTAAAGACGCATTAGAATGACAAATTACCATTTTAACCCTTTTCAGAAAAAAGTTCAAATTTTTCCCGGGTTTCACAATAGAGGCCTTTTATTCTGTGGAAATATGAGAGTAAAATTTGTCACGATTACATAAATTCAATTCTCACATATAATTATGAGTGGCACAGTCACGAAAATCAAAGAATTCCTTTTCTGAGTGAGAAAACCTTCGTGAGTTTGGCATTGAAATTAAATTTTGATAGCTATCTAGAATATGAATCCTATTTAATGAATCTCGTGGGTTGCATGATCATATCACACACACACACTAATTTTAGGTACCAACATGATTGTGAATATTTTTTCGTAGCCTTTGATCTTGTAGTAGAGCTTTGTGCAGACTAAATTGAGTAGATATTGTATGTCTTCGATTTAATGGTCATATGGAGAAAGTATTTTAAAATTTGGATAGACTAGTTGAAGTCTGTAGGTATGTTCCGAAGAAACTTTTGCATGGACAGCACTCGTCCACTAGGGTTAACAAAGAGGTTTAAAAGCTATGTGCATAAGCTAAATGCATTCATGTTGCCTACTAAAGTTGTGTGCAATTTTAATTTTGCATTTAATTTTACATTCCATTAGATTGTTTATTTTGCTTAAAATTGCTTAGAATTATATTTGTTACTTTGATTTACAAATTGGATTGCATATACTTCGAATTTGTGGCACTTTGGAATGTGATTGAGGACTTAGTTGGGTGCACTTTTAGCTTTAGGACTTAGGGTTTTAATCAGCTTTGTTTTAATTAGTTTTGAAGAAGAAACAAAGAAAAAACAAGCAAAATTGTTGGAATTTTAAAGTGGGTCGAATGCTTCTTCCTATTGATTGGTTCCTATTTTGTCCAAGAAATTAAATGGTCATCTATCAGTAGAAAGTTTTCATTATCCTAAACCCTTAAATCCCATTCCCTCAAACCTCTCCTATGGTTTCCATAAAAAACTAAGGAGGACCTCTAAACCCTCAATTCTCTCTAGTTCCTCTTGATTCTTGTTTTGATCATTGATTTTTGAAATGGTTGCAGGAAATATTTTTCCTCCAACTCTGTCTGATGAAAACTCTAGGGCTACTCTTCTGGCTTGGGTTCCTTTTGTCCCCATTAATTCTATGATTATGGAAAATATGGCAAGGACTAAGAGAGGCCAAGGGACACCTTAAGCCAAAGGATTGTGAAGAAAGAATTAGGGATATGAGATTTTATGTTGCATCAAATGAAGGGTTAAATTCACGGTTGAATTTTGAATTTGTCTAACGGATAAATTCTTTTGAAACATTAATGCTTTCGTTCCTCAAACTTTTACCCATGGTCCCATTACAACCATAGAAAGCCCTATTTCATTTTAGGTGGTATGTTTGAGTGTACATGCTTTAATACTTATGAGATATGCCAATTACATTATTTTTATATCACTTAACATTCCTTTCATGGTATTATCCCAAGGTTATTCCAATTGATAGATGTCGTCTATTATTTGAAAACATATGAAAAGAATTTGTCTTGATAACATAAATTCGATCCTCATGTATAATTATGAGTGGTACTGTCATGACAATTAGAGAATTTCTTTTTAGAGTGTGAAAACCTTGGTGAGTTTGGCACTTAAATTAACTTTTGATAGCTAAGTAGAACATGAATCTTCTTTTATGAATCTCTTGAGTTGCATGATCATATCACACACACTAATTTTAAGTACCAACACGATTGTGAATATTTTTCCATAGCCTTTCATCCTATAGTAGAGCAATGTGCAGACTAAATTGAGTAGATATTGTACGTCTTCAATTTAATAGTCATAAGGAGAAAGTATTTTAAAATTTGGATAGACTAGTTGAAGTTTGTAGGTATGTTCCCAAGAAACTTTTGCGCAGACAACACTTGTCCACTATGGTTAACAAAGAGGTTTAAAGGCTTTGTGCATAAGCTAAATGCATTCATGTTGCCTACAAAAGTTGTGTGCAATTTTAATTTTGCATTTAATTTTACATTCCCATTAGATTTTTTACTCTGCTTAAAATTCCTTAGAATTATATTTGTTATTTTGATTCACAAATTGGATTGCATACACTTAGAATTTGTAACGTCCCAAAACCCACCTTGGACGACATTACAATTTATAAACCATTCACATCATGAGAGCAACTAAATAATTTCATCATTAAAGAAATTTCATTCATTTATATAGCATTTACAATATTATCCCAAAAGAATAGGCCAACCATGACCATTACATCCCAAAAGAATGTGATCAACTATGATAATTACATCCAAAAAGAATCACATTTAAACTTGCAGCGGAATAACAAAAGATTAGTCTTTACATAATCACAAAAGAAATTTCCTAGTCTAGCACCTGGGAGAGTATAACTCTAGACATCCACCACGGGATCCATGAGCCCGTCTAGTGGAGCTTCCCAATGTGTCGGCTCCTCAACCCCGAGCTCTTCCTCTAGACCAAAATCTGAAAAATATAGTTTGTAGGGGGTGAACACTAAGCTCTGTAGCAACATTCCTCCCAAACTCGAACAAGATTTAGAAAACATGTAAAACAGTTCGGTCTCACTTTTAAAAATAACATACATAACTTGAAATAAAATAGTGACATGTAAACATATCTCAAGTTTAAGCAACAACAATAATTTAATGCATAAGTGAAACCAATATACGACTAATAATCCATTCCACCATAAACTGTTTCTCCCAAGTTCTTGCAGAATCCCATACTTTCCAAAATTCTTGTAGAAACTATTTCTGGTACAATGAACAATAACCATAATCGTTCAATAGTGTCATCACATATTCTCAAGTATGTTGGTTGTTTCCCATGAATCTACACAATAACTCTACCTCATTCACCCAATCATAACCACACAAACCACTTTGGGAAGGGCGTATACTGTCTCTTACGACATTGACGAATCCTTCCTAGGAAAGGTATACCATCCCTAAGTTCGAACCCACGTGAACAATAGTGGTTGCTCTCACAAACAACAAACCACTACAAGTGTTATACAACCATCTCACCCCCACTGGGATAGACTAACCTCTAACACTCTATGGTAGTGCTCGAATACAATTCAAGTCCCTCACAAAAACCATACCAGAGATGCAAATCCAACCAAATTCTCAAATCATAAATTCCTAATTTCGTCGGCATTTTTTTCGATAGAGCAATTTAAGAAATTAAGCAAGAGATCATCATAAATATCATTTTATTTCTCAACACAAAGTACTAGGGTTTTGAAATCAAGAATAAAGGAAGAATCAAGAGGAAAATTCATCTCTTTTGAAAACTAGGGTTTTAAAATCAAGAAAAAGAAATTTCATAGGTATTCAACCCTAACTTTGTTAAAACATAATAATAATTGCAAGAAAACCAAAGAATGATGATTTCATAACATATATATAAGATTTAGAGTCAAAGAATACATATATACAAGTCCTAGTCTCAATGAACAAGAATGGAAGAAAACCCCTACCTTTCTCCTTGGCTTTGGTGTGAAGGACAACAAGATTTGATCTTGAATCACCCTTAAAACTCTTATTTTCCCTTTCTCTCTTCCTCTCCAAGTCTTCTATTAGGGTTCTAAGAGGTTTGGGGGTGAGAGTGGGGTGAAAGAATGAGAGAAAATGGAGTGAAAATGGGGTTTTAAAACATAAAAATCTTGATTTTTTTAACGATCTATCGATAGTTCGTATCGAGTTACCAGTAGTTAGGATTCACTAGCAATTTACTACCTGTTGACTACCGGTAGTTCGGATCTACTAGTAAGTTACTACCTGATGACTAACGGTAGTTGGATCTAGTAAAAGTTTACTACCTATTGACTACCGGTAGTTTGAATCCATTCGACAGCGTCCTACCGATAGGTCCTGTCCAGATTTGCCTATTTCCTCTATTTTTTATTTCAAACCCATTCCAAACCTTTCCAAAACCAACCCTGACTTATACAACATACATTTGTACATCAAAGATAATTGGTATAAGTTCTATTGCAAACAGTTTCATATATTTACAATTCAAAACTAAGTTTGAACTAAATATTTACCCGATTCTACACTATTAACATTTTTGCCTCTCCTCTTACCATCTACTTAGTTCATGCATACTCCATTATGTATATTAGCACTTTAAAAACATAATTACGTTGCTATATTGGGTAATATGAATGTGGGAGTTTATAGAATTTGTGGCACTTTGAAATGTGATTAATGACTTAATTGGGTGCACTTTTACGTTTAGGACTTGGGGTTCTAATCATTTTTGTATTAATTAGTTTTGAAGAAGAACAAGAAAAAAAACAAGAAAAATTGTTGGAATTCCAAACTGAGCTACCACTATGTCGAATGCGGTTTCTTACTGGTAGGTTCCTGTTTTGCCCAAGAAATTAAAAGGGTTTCTATTGGTATAAAAAAGTTTTCGTTCTCTTAAACCCTTAAAACCCACTCCCTTAAAACTCTCCTATGGTTTCCAAAAAAAAAAAACTAGCGAGGCCCTCTCAATCTTCAATTCTCTCTACTTCCTCTTGATTTTTGTTTTGATCATTGATTTTCCAAATGGCTGCACAAAATATTTTACCTCCAACTCCCTCTAATGAAAACTCTGGCACTACTCTCCTAGCTGGGGTTATCTTTGCCTCCATCAATTCTCTGATTATGTCAATCATGGAAAGAAGAAAGGGACGCCAAGGGAAACCTCAAGCCAACAGATTGTGAAGGAAGAATTAGGGATAGGAGCTTAAATGTTGCATCAAAAGAAGGGTTAAGTACATTGTGGAATATTAAATTCGTCTAACGGATAAATTCTTTTGAAACTCTAATCCTTTCATTCCTCAAACTTTTACCCAATGTCCCATTAGAACCATATAAAGCCCTATTTCATTTTAGGTGGTATTGTTGAGTGTAGATGCTTTAATACCTATGAGATATGCCAATTACATTATTTTTATATCACTTAACATTCCTTTCATTAGATTATGCCAAGGTCTTTGCATTTGATAGATGCCGTATATTATTTGAAAATATGTGAATGTAATTTCTCTTGATAACATAAATTCAATTCGCACTTATAATTATGAGTGGTACAGTCATGACAATCAGAGGATTTCTTTTCAGACTGTGAAAAACTTAGTGAGTTTGGCATTGAAATTAGCTTTTGATCGCTAACTAGAATATGAATCTTGTTTAATGAATCTCTTGGGTTGCATGATCATATCACACACACACACACACACTAATTTTAGGTGCCAACATGATTGTGAATATTTTTCCATTGCCTTTGATCCTATAGTAGAGCTTTGTGCAGACTAAATTGAGTAGATATTGTATATCTTCGATTTAATGGTCATAAGGAGAAAGTATTTTAAAATTTGGATAGACTAGTTGAAGTTTGTAGGTATGTTCTGAAAAAACTTTTGCGTAGACAACACTCGTCCACTAGGGTTAACAAAGAGGTTTAAAGGCTACGTGCATAAGGTAAATGCATTCACGTTGCCTACTAAAGTTGTGTGCGATTTTAATTTTGCATTTAATTTTACTTTCCATTAGATTGTTTATTTTGCTTAAAATTCCTTAGAATTATATTTGTTATTTTGATTTACAAATTGGATTGAATATACTTAGAATTTGTGGCACTTTGGAATGTGATTAAGGACTTAATTGGGTGCACTTTTAGCTTTAGGACTTAGGGTTTTCATTAGTTTTGTTTTAATTAGTTTTGAAGAAGAAACAAAGAAAAAACAAGAAAAATTGTTGGAATTCTAAACTAAGCTACCCGTAGGTCGAATGCTTCTTCCTACTGACTGGTTCCTATTATGTCCAAGAAATTAAATGGTCATCTATCAGTTGAAAGTTTTCGTTATTTTAAACCCTTAAAACCCACTCCCTCACACCTCTCCTATGGTTTCCAAAAAAAAATTGAGGAGGAACTCTAAACCCTCAATTCTCTCTAGTTCCTCTTGATTCTTGTTTTGATCTTTGATTTTTGAATGGTTGCTGGAAATATTTTTCCTCCAACCCTGTCTAATGAAAACTCTTGGGCTACTCTTCTGGCTTGGGTTCTCTTTGTCTCCATTAATTCTATGATTATGGAAAATATGGCAAGGACTAAGAGAGGCCAAGGGACACCTTAAGCCAAAGGATTGTGAAGAAAGAATTAGGGATATGAGATTTTATGTTGCATCAAAAGTAGGGTTAAATTCACAGTTGAATATTAAATTCATCTAACGGATAAATTCTTTTGAAACCTTAATGCTTTCTTTCTTCAAACTTTTTGCCAAGGTCCCATTACAACCATAGAAAGCCCTATTTCATTTTAGGTGGTATGTTTGAGTGTACATGCTTTAATACGTATGAGATATGCCAATTACATTATTTTTATATCACTTAACATTCCTTTCATGGTATTATCTCAAGGTCATTCCAATTGATAGATGTGGTCTATTATTTGAAAACATATGAAAAGAATTTGTCTTGATAACATAAATTCGATCCTCATATATAATTATGAGTGGCGCTGTCATGACAATTAGAGAATTTCTTTTCAGAGTGTGAAAACCTTGGTATGTTTGGCACTGAAATTAACTTTGGATAGCTAAGTAGAATATGAATCTTCTATTATGAATCTCTTGAGTTGCATGATCATATCGCACACACTAATTTTTGGTACCAACATGATTGTGAATATTTTTCCATAGCCTTTCATCCTGTTGTAGAGCTATATGTAGACAAAATTGAGTAGATATTGTATGTCTTCAATTTAATAGTCATACGGAGAAAGTATTTTAAAATTTGGATGGACTAGTTGAAGTTTGTAGGTGTGTGTCCCAAGAAACTTTTGCGCCGACAACACTCGTCCACTAGGGTTAACAAAGTGGTTTAAAGGCTTCGTGCATGAGTGCTTGACAAACTTCCTTGTTGTTTCCTAACCTATAAACATCACCTTTTAGCATGTATAGTATATGAATGAAAGGGAGTGTCACTCTCCTAGGGATGATGTCAAAAGAAAGGACAACGGAATGGTGGATGAATGAGATTTCAAAAATGAGTATGTGTGAACAAAAGTGCTTCCCAAGCACAAGGAGACTTTCGCGGATCGTGTTTTACTTGGTGGTATTCCAAGGTCGTTTCCACGGGGAAGAAAGTAAATGGAGAGGAAGGTGATTTTGGCAGAAAGAAAGTGTAAAATCTTTGATTGTTGGAAGTTGTTTGCTGAAGTTGTTTTGATGCTAGTAAAATGAGAAACAAATGTTGGCAAATCCAAGAGGTCATTCCAATAGGAATACCGTCTCAACTCGAAACCCTCCTCCAATGGAGCATGAATGAACGATTGATTCGTAGGAAGCTAGGGGTAATATTGGTGAGTATCTAAGCAAAAACCGTGACTAGGCCTACGGAATATCAAAGACTCACCAAGTTATCCACCCTCAACCCAGTCAAATCGAACCATTGAACTCTGAAAGAGGGGAGGAGAATGAGTTGAAATGGTATACCCAAGTGGATGTTCTTCTTGGTTTTGCCAACTAAGAGATTTAGTTATTCATGCTTAAAATAAAGACAACAATATGATGAGAAGACATTATGATGAAATAAAGACTAGAGCTAAGCATATACGAAATGCATAAATATAACTTCCGGATAATCACCTCTTACTAAAGATTGGATGAGAAACTACTCACTCTTCATGACTTTGTTAAAGCTAGAAAAGTGAGATGCTCATCCCTCTAAGTAGAGGAGTTACAAGGTAAAACACTTTACACAAGGAGCCGATCTTCAACAAAGAATGAGTGAATCACGTTCCACCCTTCACGGCTTTGGTAAAACTCTAGAAAAGTGGAAGAGTTTCACTCCTCTAAGGGAAAAAGGAAGCTCAAGCAATGGAAATAAAAGAAAGCAATAACACAATAAAAGAAAGCAATACTTAAAGTAAAAGAAAGCAATAACACAATAAAAGAAAGCAATACTTAAAGAAAGCAATAAGCAATAAGGAAAGCAATAATACTTTTGGAGTGTTTTCCACTACCAAAAGATGAATGCTTTACAAGTTCTAAGGGGTGGTATTTATAAGCAATAAGGGAGGGTGAAAGTCTTGTTAGGTGGCTTTAAATCTTGTTAGGTGGCCTTGAAAAGTCTTGTTTGGTGGCATGAAAGTCTTGTTAGGTGGCCTTGAATTCTTTGATCCCCCTTTGTGTTGAGCTTTGATAATTGACACTCCAGTAGTTTGTAGCTTTAATGCAATTGGCTTCCCAGTAGTTTGTAGCTTTGACGTACAAAACTCTGAAAAGAACAACAATTAATGCATTATCCTTTATTCACACACTAACTCTAATTTGATTTATTTTGACTAGTTTACTTTATTCAACTAACACAATTTACCTATTAAATTATGCCTTAATTAGGGTTAATCAATGAGCTAAATGCATTCATGTTGTCTACGAAAGTTGTGTGCAATTTTAATTTTGCATTTAATTTTACATTCCATTAGATTTTTTACTCTGCTTAAAATTCCTTAGAATTATATTTGTTATTTTGATTCACAAGTTGGATTGCATAGACTTAGAATTTGTGGCACTTTGAAATGTAATTAATGACTTAATTGGTTGCCCTTTTACCTGTGGGACCTAGGGTTCTAATAAGTGTTGTATTAATTAGTTTTGAAGAAGAAAAAAAAAACAAGAAAAATTGTTGGAATTCTGAACTGAGCTACCTGTATGTCGAATGCTGCTTCTTATCGGTAGGTTCCTGTTTTGCCCAAGAAATTAAAGGGGTTTCTATTGGTATAAAAAAGTTTTTGTTCTCTTAAACCCTTAAAACCCACTCCCTTAAACCTCTCCTACAGTTTCCAAAAAAAAAAAAAACTAGTGAGGCCCTCTAAACCCTCAATTCTCTCTAGTTCTTGTTGATTTTTTTTTGATCATTGATTTTCCAAATGGCTCCACAAGATTTTACCTCCAACTCCCTCTGATGAAAACTCTGGCACTATTCTCCTAGCTGGGGTTATCTTTGCCTTCACTAATTCTATGATTATGTCAATCATGGAAAGAACAATGGGAGACCAAGGGAAACTTCAAGCCAACAGATTGTGAAGGAAGAATTAGGGATAGGAGCTTCAATGTTGCATCAAAAGAAGGGTTAAGTACATTGTGGAATATTAAATTCGTCTAATGGATAAATTCTTTTGAAACCTTAATCCTTGCACTCCGCAAACTTTTACCCAATGTCCCATTAGAACCATAGAAAGCCCTATTTCATTTTAGGTGGTATTGTTGAGTGTACATGCTTTAATACCTATGAGATATGCCAATTACATTATTTTTATATCACTTAACATTCCTTTCTTTAGATTATACCAAGGTCATTGCATTTGATAGATGCCGTATATTATTTGAAAATATGTGAATATAATTTATCTTGATAAGATAAATTTGATCCACACTTATAATTATGAGTGGTATAGTCATGACCATTAGAAGATTTCTTTTCAAAGTGTGAAAAACTTAGTGAGTTCGGCATTGAAATTAACTTTTGATCGCTAACTAGAATATGAATCTTGTTTAATGAATCTCTTGAGTTGCATGATCATATCACACAAACACACACTAATTTTAGGTACCAACATGATTGTGAATATTTTTCCATAGCCTTTGATCCTGTAGTAGAGCTTTGTGCAGACTAAATTGAGTAGATATTGTATGTCTTTGATTTAATGGTCATAAGGAGAAAGAATTTTAAAATTTGGATAGACTAGTTGAGGTTTGTAGGTATGTTCCGAATAAACTTTTGCATAGACAACACTCGTTCACGAGGGTTAACAAAGTGGTTTAAAGGCTACGTGCATAAGCTAAATTCATTCATGTTGCCTACTAAAGTTGTGTGCAATTTTAATTTTGCATTTAATTTTACATTCCATTGGATTGTTTATTTTGCTTAAAATTCCTTAGAATTATATTTGTTATTTTGATTTACAAATTGGATTGCATATACTTAGAATTTGTGGGACTTTGGAATGTGATTAAGGACTTAACTAGGTGCACTTTTATCTTTAGGACTTTGGGTTTTAATCAATTTTGTTTCAATTGATTTTGAAGAAAAAATAAGAAAAATTGTTGGAATTCTGAATTGTGCTACTCGTAGGTTGAATGCTACTTCTTAACAACAGGTTCCTGTTCTGTCCAAGAAATTTAAAGGGTTTCTATTGGTAGAAAAAAGTTTTCGTTCTCTTAAACCCTTAAAACCCACTCCCTCAAACCTTTCCTATTGTTTCCAAAAATAAAAAACTAACAAGGCCCTCTAAACCCTCAATTCTCTCTAGTTCCTTTTGATTCTTGTTTTGATCTTTGATTTTCGAAATGGCTCCATGAAAGATTTTTCCTCCAGCTCCCTCTGACGAAAACTCTAGCACTACTCTCCTGGATTGAGTTCTCTTTGTCTCCATTAATTCCATGATTATGTCAAACATGGCAAGGACAAAGGCAGCCCAAGGGAAACCTCAAGCCAACAGATTGTGAAAGAATAATTAGGGGTAAGATCATTTATGTTGCATCAAAAGAAGGGTTAAGTACATTGTTGAATATTAAATTCATCTAACGGATAAATTCTTTTGAAAGCTTAATCCTTTCGTTCCTTAAAATTTTACACAAGGTCCCATTACAACTATAGAAAGCCCAATTTTATTTTAGGTGGTATGGTTGAGTGTACATGCTTTAATACCTATTAGAAATGCCTATTAATTTTATAGCTTAACATTCCTTTTATGGGATTACGCCAAGGTCATTCCATTTGATAGATACCGTCCATTATTTGAAAATTTGTGAATAAAATTTTTCTTGATAGGATAAATTCGATCCTCTCATATTGTGATGCCCCTAAAACCGGGGGTCCTTTTTCACCTGTCAACCCTTGAAAATACCTGTACTTGTCGCACGACCCGACATCATGTCAATCGTATCCCCTTAACCAGGATCATAACCCACACGTACAATCTATGTTCCTTTAATCATTTAGTTCAACGGAGGTCCAATGTGCCTCAATATATCTCATTTAATGTCCATTTGTACCATTTGAACTAAAGAAAACAAAGCTCAAAAGATTGACAACTCAATTTTAAATTTTCAGATATTTGGAAGAACTACCGGTAGGTGTTTGTTAGACCTAACAGTAGAAGTTCTACCTGTAAGCTATCGGTAGCTTTTTCCTACTAGACAGGTACTACCTGTTAGCTACAGGTAGGTTTTGCCTGCTGGACGGGTACTACCTGTTACCTATCGGTAGGTTTTGGTTGCTGATCAGGTACTACCTGTTAATTATTGGTAGATTTTGTGCAGAATTTTATGTTTCATCAGTTTTTCAATTCCAATTCATCCCAAACCTTCCCAAATCAATCCCAAGCATGTATAATAAAGTTTTCTACATTATACACAATGCATACGAGTTCTACTACATGCCATTTACACGGCTACATGTCAAAATGGAATTTTAACAAAAGTTTACACCAAACTTGTATTCAAAAGCCACAACTCGGCTTTTCTTCACCCAAGAGGCCTCGAATGCGAGCCGTCCGCCATAGTGTGTTCCGTACCTGATATGTTTCTCGTATAGGGTGAGTCAACACCCAGTAGAATGTTTTCTATGGAGGCTACTCCCTAACCTATGTGCATATGCAATGTTCACATGCAACATTTAACAACAACAATCATTCCAACCAACACTTAAGCAAGTCAAGGTTGGAAGGTAACATACCATGCCATGAATTGAAATGATGCCCATTCACGCAATTTACTTGAGCCATTCCCGGCTCCACAACACATGCAATGTCAGTGTGTATTAAAACTGAGCTTTTCTCGGTCTGGCTATTTACCTTCACCCCATGGTATGTAGTGAGTATCAAAATCGGGCTTTCCAAGCCCCCGCCATTTGTGTTACACACCCAATGGCTAACTAAAATCTCCGAGTCTTTCTTGGGGTGGGTATTTATGGACTTACACTAACAGCCACCCAACCGACACGGAATTCATGGACTTCCACCAACGGTTCCGCGTATGCCGACACACTTTATAGGCTTTTATACCAACGAAAGTGGGTATCCAACCATCGGGTCTTTTACCTGAGGGATCGTCTAGCCCTTCTTGCTACCCCGACCCAAGTCTTTTTCATGCAACTGT
This sequence comes from Ilex paraguariensis, assembly GCA_963454935.2. Taxonomy (NCBI): domain Eukaryota; kingdom Viridiplantae; phylum Streptophyta; class Magnoliopsida; order Aquifoliales; family Aquifoliaceae; genus Ilex; species Ilex paraguariensis. The sequence goes on from CAUOFW020003145.1 coordinate 23,374, forward strand.
GCGACCCAGTCGGATATTCAATCCGACTTTTTCGAGCCCACCCACATCTACCTACGTGGTGTTTGATGACAACCATGCACCTACACCCATAAAATGTGATGTCTTCATGCATATGCAATGTAATGCACCATTGCCTAATCCATGTCATGCCCATATGTAAAGAGTGTCACATTAGCAAAATTAACTACATTCAAACAAGTTTCATGGCAATTTATATCCGAAGCATACAATTACCAAACTTTCTCACAATGCAATATATCAATATATCATTCTCAACAACACTTTACAAGCATGTTATAACATTAAATATGCTAAAAACACACTTAACTCTCAAGGCATAAAATGAACACATAACATACCCACATAACAATCAATTCCATGGATCACATTTAATCTAATTCACAAGCCATTTGAAGGTAAAATTCGTTTTGCCCAATTTCAATACCCATTTCACCATATCAATCAATTCCAATCCATAGACATGTGATATCCATCTCTACCTACCTACCCATTACATAAAACACCCTAAGTTGTAAAATAAACCCGAGTAAGAAGGAACCCTACCTCTTGAAGCATAAAAACGACGTTGGAAAACCCCAAAAATCCAAAATAATCTTGAATCCTCACTTCCCCAAAATCTCATTTTTTAACCTTCGGTCAAACCCGTCATTTTTGGCGTGGTGGCGTAGCCCTCGGCGAGGAAAATTACTTTTGTTATTGGCTCGAGCGGATCCAAGCACCGTAGAGTTGTAATTATAAAGAGAATGTGAAGAACTTCTCTTGTTTCCCTCTCCTCTTTTCTCACGTTAAATCGGCTGAGAACAATAAGGGGAAATCTGATTTTTCTCCTATTTATACCCTTAGGATACTTGGCCCACAATGCGCCACATGACCCTCTTTTTCTCGGGTGCATTTTCGTCCCGAAACTATTAAATTTCGTTCCGGTTCAAATTCAATTTTTTTTTATTTTTGATCCACTTGAAATTATTTTTCAACTTTCAAAATTTTATGAAAAATTTTGTTTTTGGATCACCTGAGACTCGACCACCTCGTAAAACGTAAAAAATCCGACTATCAGGGAATTAAATGAAATTTGACGTGGTAACCTAATTTTGCGAGACGAATCTAACGGTGAGATCCTTTTCGTCACCCAAAATCTAGAAAAATTCAGATTTTCAACCTATACTGTAAGGGCAAAATTATCGTTTTGCCCTTGTTTACAAAAGTTTAAATTTACCGGGTTTTACATTCTTTCCCCCTTAAAAAAATTTCGTCCCCGAAATTCACACACACACAAATACACATAACTGCATGCATATGCAACAATGAATTTATATATAAAATCATAAAACTTGTACATTCATCCTCGAATAGGAACAGATAGTTGGTACATATAGTGTCCTCACGCTCCCATGTCGCCTCCTCCATGCCTCAGTGCTGCCACAACACCTTCACTAGCCTCATGGTCTTGTCTCGTAAAACCTGTTCCCGGCTATCCTTGATATGCACCGGTCCCTCCTCGAAGGTCCCATCCATATCAACAACCATCTCACCCCAATCCACTATATGTGTCGGATCTAGAGTATACTTTCGGAGCATAGAGACATGGAATACCGCGTGAACACCCGATAAATTTGGCAAGAATGCCAATCGATAAGCCACTATACCCACCCTTTCGAGTACCTCGAAGGGACCGATAAACCTCGGTGACAGCTTCACTCGTTTGCTGAACCTGACCACTCCTCTCTTAGGCATCACCTTCAAGAAGACGTGATCTCCTACCTTAAACTCTAGAGGTCGCCGCCATCTGTCGGTATAGCTCTTCTGTCGGCTCTAAGCCATAATAAGACGCTTCCATATCAAACCCACTTTCTTTGAGGTGTCTCTAATCAAATTTAGACCCGTAGAGGGTCTCTCTCCCACCTTCGTCCAACTGATTGGAGAACGGCAATGCCTCCCATAAAGTGCCTTATAGGGTGCCATCTATATGCTTGCTTGATAAGTGTTGTTGTAGGCAAACTCCACTAAGGGTAAATGATCTTCCTTGCTACCCTTGAGATCTAGGACGCATGCCCGCAGCATGTCCTCTAATATCTGGATGGTCCTCTCCAACTGACCGTTCGTCTGGGGATGAAATATTGTACTCATCGTTAACTGAGTCCCCATAGTCGGTTGGAAGCTCTCCCAAAAGTGGGCAGTGAACCTGGCATCCCGATCTGATACTATAGATACGAGCACCCCATGCAACCTAACAATCTCCCGTATGTACAATCTGTAGAATTCCTCCAGTCGGGAGATCATCCGCACCGCCAAAAAGTGCACAAACTTCGTAAGTCGGTCCACTATTACCCACACCGCGTCATGTCCCCGTGATGTCCGTGGCAAGTGGGTCACAAAGTCCATGGTGATATGCTCCCACTTCCACTCAACTACCTCCAAAGGCTGGAGCAACCCTACTGGTCTCTGGTGCTTAACCTTAACCTGCTGACACGTGAGGCATCTACTAATAAAGTCACCAACCTGCCTCTTCATCCCACTCCAATAATAGTGACGACGAAGATCATGGTACATCTCCATGCCACCTGGATGCACTGCAAATCAGGAGCAGTGGAACTCCCTAAGGATCTCCTCTCTCAGATCTACTAACTGGGGAACTATAACCCTTTCCCTGTACCGGAGGCTGTCATCTGAGTGAATAACCCAACCCTTGTCACCGGTACCCGCCTACACTCGGTCCCTGATGGATAATAACTCCGGGTTCTGCCTTTGGGACTCAATCACCCTACTCAGTAAGGAAAGCGTAGCCACCAAGCTCCCTAAAATGCCCCGAGCCTAATCCATGTAGTGTAGCCCAAACTATCCCCCAATCTCGAGCATCTACCATTCCCGGGAAGCCACAATAGCCATGACTCCCTGTGACTTTCATTTTAGTGCATCAGCCACCACATTTGCCTTACCAGGATGGTATTGCAAAGTGAAGTCATAATCTTCCAAGTACTCCATTCACTGGCGTTGCCTCATGTTGAGGTCCCGCTGTGTAAAAATATACTTCAGACTTTTGTGGTCCAAAAATACCTCAAACTATTCCCCGTATAAGTAGTGGCACCAAGCCTTCAAGGCAAAGACAATGGCTGCCAACTCCATGTCATGCATGGGGTAATTCTGCTCATTATTCTTTAACTGCCAAGAACCAGAAGCAACCACCCTCCCGAATTGCATCAATACACAATCAAGTTTGTCCTTCGAGGCATCACAATACACTGTGTACCTCTGTCCCCTTTCCGGAACTATCAAAATAGGAGCAGAAGTAAGTCTCCGCTTCAACTCCTGGAATGCCTTCTCACACGCATCATTCCACTCAAACTTGACCTCTCTCCAGGTTAATCTCATCATAGGTGCAGCTAATTGGGAGAAATCCTCAATGAATCTCCTGTAATACCTCGCCAATCCCAAGAAACTACGTATCTCAAAGACTCACTTGAGCTTTTCCCAATTCATAACTGCTTCAACCTTTTTTGAGTCCACGGATACACCCAAAGCCCACACTACATGTCCCAAAAATTTCACCTCAGTAAGCCAAAATTCATACTTGTTGAACTTGGCGTACAATTGATGATCTCTCAACATCTAGAGAACAAACCTCAAGTGATCCTTATGCTCCTCCACAGACTTGGAATATATCAGGATGTCGTCAACGAAAATCACGATGAACCGATCAAGGTAGGGTTGAAACACCCTATGCATGAGATCCATGAATGCTACCAGGGCATTCGTCAATCCAAATGGCATCACAGTGAACTCAAAATGCCCATATCGCATTCTGAACGCCGTCTTAGGGATATTCGCCTCCTTGATCCTCAACTGATGGTAGCCTGTGCGGAGATCTATCTTGTAGTAGACCCGCGCTCCCCTCAGCTGATCAAATAGATCGTCAATCCTCGACAAAGGGTACCTATTCTTAATGGTGACCCGGTTCAACTATCAATAATCTATACACAATTGAAGGGTCTTATCCTTCTTCTTGGCAAATAACACTGGAACACTCCAAGGTGAAGTGCTCAGTCTAATAAACACCTTGCAACTCGGCCCTATGAGGAGGTAATCCCGGTAGTTCATTCGAAAAGACGTCCTTATACTCACATACAACCTGAGGTTGACCCAACTTCTGTCTTACCTCGTCCTCTAAGGTAAGGCTCGCAAGCCAACCCGTCAATTGCCCATGCCATCGAGAGTCATACACGGCTTATGGTAAAGCATCGTGCTTTTCCCCCTGAAACTTAAAACAAACACCATCCGGTGTATAAGCGGTTACCCTCTTCCTATCACAATCAATGACGACCCGATGTGCTGCCAACCAATCCATCCTGAGGATCACATCAAACTCTGACATGTCCATGACCCTAAGGTCCATAGTGAGTAGAATTCTCGAGATCTCTAACTCACAGTCCCGAGATATCTGGTCAACACACATCCTAGCTCCTAGAGGTGAATTCACATATAATGGCTCTTCAAAGGAATCCACTTCTAAGCCCAAATCCCTCACACATGATACAGAAATGAATGAATGCGATGCACCAAAGTAAAATAACACTTGAGCCCATAAGCAAAAGAGTAGAAATGTACCTTGTGTAACCGATTGATCCACCAGCTCAGTCTATGGCACCATGGCATAAACACGCCCCTGGGTTCCTGAAGTACTAGCTTGTCAGCCTTGTCTTCGGCCTCGACCCATGCCTTGGCCTACTTGTAGAGTCCCCGCCCATGTAGTGGTAGGAGCATTAGTAGCACCCTAGAACTGGCACTGACTTCCCTGGTCCATGGTGCGGTAGGGAAGAATGTAGGGTGTCTATGGCTGCCCCACCGATGACTGGAACTAAGATGTCCCATAACTCTGAATTCCTTGCCTCTATGGGCAATCCTGCTTCATATGACCCAATTGATGGAAATGGAAGCATGTCCTCTGACCTGCCTGATATGTAGTCCCTGGGCTTCTCCCGCCTTGTGAGGATCGACCTTGCCCTTGGCCCTAATAGCTGCGGCTTTGTCCCTGTGGAGGAAAAGTCATTTACCTCTTTCCTGAGCTAGAAGAAAAGGATTGACCCTCTTTCTTTTTGCCTTTGGCACCCGACTCTTGGATGCTCCTTGCGTCCTCAATCTATCTCTCAATGGCCATAGCTGTGGTGACCATCGAGTCCAAGTCTTGCAGAAGAAGACCCACAATTTTGCCTCGGACGGACAACTTCAAGTCATCCTCAAACTTCCTCACCTTAGCCATATCTGTGGGCACATAATCATCGGGGAAATGTGCTAATTCCATGAATTTAGCCACGTATTTCATCACCGTCATGGTTCCTTGTTTCAAGTCTAAAAACTCCTGGGCATTTGCATGCCTAGCAGCCGCCAAAAAGTACTTTCCCATGAAGAGTTCCTTGAAGTCTGCCCAAGTCAGAGCCTCCAAGTTATTTGAGTCCTTCACCCAACCCCACCATAATAAGGATTCTCCCTCCAGTTGAAACATAGCTAGGGTTAGCTTCGTGGCGTCGGAGGTGATCTCCATAGCCCTCAATACCTTATTGACTTGCCGAAACCAATGGTCAGCCACCATCAGGTTCGTCCCTCCCTTGAATACTGGAAGTTTATGTGCTTTGAACTTCTAGAGGTTGCTTGTGCCTCCTTGCCCCACATTTGCACCCATCTGTGCAACATCAGCAGCTGTAGCACTAGCTTGTGCAATCGTGGCAGTCGCCGCACCAATAGCCTCCACAAAGGCTTGTTGGTCAAAAGTTGATGGTCGTTGGTAGTTTCGTCCACCTCGACATCCCCTCCCTCTAGTTACCATCTACACACATGGTAGATAGCAATAGTTCATTTATTTTGTATCCCATGATAGAGACCAAACTTGAAACATTGAGATTTTTCTCCTTGTTTCCCTAGTAGAGTGTATATCATCCACTAGTAAACATTTATACCCTGAACTATCCCGTTCATTTCTTTTTTGACCCCCAAGGTTATGTTTTCTAAACCTAGTGTCCCTTTCCATATATATTTTATCATGTATATCATTCACATAATCACATAGCAGGTAATCATGTAACACAATGTAAGCACATAAGATGAAATGTACAATGCATGCAATGGTCTAAACCCAATGCCCATCAAGCCCCAGGTAATTCGTATACCTAGGCTCTGATACTAAGCTGTGATGCCCTAAAACCGGGGGTCCTTTTTCAACCATTGACCACCCATCAACTCGTGAAAATATCCATGCTTGTCGCACGACCCGACATCATGTCAATTGTATCCCCTTAACTGAGATCATAACCCACATGTATAATCCGTGTTCCTTTAATCATTTAGTTCAACGGAGGTCCAATGTGCCTCAATATACCTCATTTAATATCCATTTGTTCCATTTGAACTAAAGAAAACAAAGCTCAAAAGGTTGGCAACACAATTTTAAATTTTTAGATTTTTGGAAAAACTATTGGTAGGTGTTTGTTAGACCTACCAATAGAAGTTCTACCAGTAAGCTACCGGTAGCTTTTTCCTACTAGACAGGTACTACCTATTAGCTACCGGTAGGTTTTGCTTGCTGGACGGGTACTACCTGTTAGCTACCGGTAGGTTTTGGTTGCTGAACAGGTACTACCTGTTAACTACTGGTACGTTTTGCGCAAAATTTTATGTTTCATCAGTTTTTCAATTCCAATTCATCCCAAACCTTCCCAAATCCATCCCAAGCATGTATAATGAAGTTTTCTACATTATACACAATGCATACGAGTTCTATTACATGCCATTTACACAGTTACAAGTCAAAATGGAATTTTAACAAAAGTTTACACCAAACTTCTATTCAAAAGCCCCAACTCGGCTTTTCTTCAACCAAGAGGCCCCGAATGCGAGCCGTCTGCCGAAGTATATCCCGCACCTAATATGTTTCTCGTATAGCGTGAGCCAATGACCAGTAGAATTTTTTCTACAGAGGCTACTCCCTAACCTATGTGCATATGCAAATGTTCACATGCAACATTTAACAACAACAATCATTCCAACCAACACTTAAGCAAGTGAAGGTTGGAAGCTAACATACCATGCCATGAATTGAAATGATGCCCATTCATGCAATTTACCTGAGTCCTTCCCGGCTCCATAACACATGCAATGCCAATGTGTATTAAAACCGAGCTTTTCTAGCTCTGGCTATTTACCTTCACCCCATGATATGTAGTGAGTCTCAAAATCGGGCTTTCCATGCCCTCGCCATTTGTGTTACACACCCAATGGCTAACTAAAATCTCTGAGTCTTTGTTGGGGTGGGTATTTATGGACTTACCCCAATGGCCACCCAACTTCCACCAACAGTTCTGCGTACACCAACACATTTTATAGTCTCTTATACCAACGGAAGTGCGTATCCAACCACCGGGTCTCTTCCCTGTGGGATAGTCTAGCTCTCCTTCCTACCCCGACCCAAGTCTTTTTCATGCAACCGTGCGACTCAGTCGGATATTCAATCCGACTTTTTTGAGCCCACCCATCATCCACCTACGTGGTGTTTGATGACAACCATGCACCTACACCCATAAAATGTGATGTCTTCGTGCATATGCAATGTAATGCACCATTGTCTAATCCATGTCATGCCCATACGTAAAGAGTGCCACATCAACAAAATTAACTACATTCAAACAAGTTTCATGGCAATTTATATTCGCAGCATATAATTACCAAACTTTCTCACAATGCTATATATCAATATATCATTCTCAACAACACTTCACAAGCATGTTATAACATAAAATATGCTGAAAACACACTTAACTCCGAAGGCATAAAATGAACACATAACATACCCACATAACAATCAATTCCATGGATCACATTTAATCTAATTCACGAGCCATTTCAAGGTAAAATTTGTTTTACCCAATTTCAATACCCATTTCACCAAAACAATCAATTCCAATCCATAGACATGTGATATCAATCTCTACCAACCTACTCATTACATAAAACAACCTAAGTTGTAAAATAAACCCGAGTAGGAAGCAACCCTACCTCTTGAAGCGTAAAAACGACGTTGGGAAGCTCTAAGAACCCAAAACAATCTTGAATCCTTACTTCTCCAAAATCTCATTTTTCAACCTTTGATGAAACCCGTCATTTTTGGTGTGGTCGCGTAGCCCTCGGCGAGGAGAATGACTTTTGTTCTTGGCTCGAGTGGATCCGAGCACCGTGGAGTTGTAAATCATAGAGAGAAGGTGGAGAACTTCTCTTGTTTCCCTCTCCTCTTTTCTCATGTTAAAATGGCTGAAGAATGGGGGAAAAATCTGATTTTCCTCCTATTTATACCCTTAGGATACTTGGCCCACAATGCGCCACACATCCCTTTTTTTCTCGGGTCCGTTTTCGTCCCGAAATGATTAAATTTTGTTCCGATTCAAGTTCAAATTATTTTTACTTTAATCTGGTTGAAATTATTTTCCAACTTCTAAAATTTTATTGAAAATCCCATTTTTGGGTCACCTGAGACTCGATCGTCTCGTAAAATATGAAAAATCTGACTATCTCAGAATTAATTAAAATTTGACTTGGTAACTAGATTTTGCGAGACGAATCCAATGGTGAGGTCCGTTTCGTCACCCAAGATCTAGAAAATTTAAGATTTTCAACCCGTACTGTAGCGACAAAATTATCGTTTTGTCCTTGTTTACAAAAGTTTAAATTTACCGGGTTTTACGCATATAATTATGAGTGGGACAGTCTTGACAATCAAAGAATTTCTTTTCAGAGTGTGAAAGCCTTGGTGAGTTTGGCATTGAAATTAACTTTTGATAGCTATTTGGAATATGAGTCTTGTTTTATGAATCTCTTGAGTTGCACGATCATATCACACACACACGAGTTTTGGGTACCAACATGAGTGTGAAAATTCTCGCACACCCCTTGATCTTGTAGTAGAGTTGTGTGTAGACTAAATTGAGTAGATATTGTATGTTTTTGATTTAATGGTGATTAGGAGAAAGTATTTTAAATTTTGGATTAACTAGTTGAAGTTTTAGGTATCTTCTCTAGGAACTTTCGCGAGACAACACTTTTCCACCAGGGTTAACAAAAAGGTTTAAAGGCTTCGTGCATAAGCTAAATACATTCATGTTGCCTACGAAAGTGGTGTGTGATTTTAATTTCGCATTTAATTTTACATTCCATTTTATTGTTTCTTCTACTTAAAATTCCTTAGAATTATATTTGTTATTTTGATTCACAAATTGGATTGCATATACTTAGAATTTGTGGCGTTGTGGAATGTGATCAAGGACTTAATTGGGTACACTTTTATTTTTAGGACTTAGGATTTTAATTAGTATTGAAAAAGAAAAGAAAAAAATAGGAAAATTTGTTGGAATTTTGAATTGAGCTTCCAAAAAAAATAAAAGGGTATCTATCGATAGGAAAACATTTATTTCTTTAAAATTTTAAGACCCATTCCCTCAAACCTCTCCTATGGCTTCCTTAAAACCCTAAGAAGGCCCTCTATGCCCTTAATTCTCTCTAGTTCCTCTTGATTCTTGTTTTGATCTTTGATTTTCGAAATGGTACCAACAAAGATTTTGCCTGCAACTCCCTGTGATGTACTTGATTGGTTTCACCCTAATCTCCGAACATGATCTCGATTATGTGTTAATGGCTTATGTGAATAGGTGAATGTCACTCTCCCTCAGGTTCGATGCTTGAAATTGGAAAAACGTGCGTGTGGATGAAAATGTGTGTGTGTGCAAAAGTGCTCCCCAAGCATAAAGTGACTTGCAATGTCGTGTTTTACTTGGAATTTAGTATTCCAAGGTCATCTCCTCAAGAAAAGAAGGTCGAATTGTGGTGAAGGTGATTTTGTAAAAAAATGAAAAGTATAAAATCTTGTGAGTTTGTGTTTTGGTGAGTGGAGTTTTTGATAAAAAATGCAATGAAACTAAGGTTGGCTAATCCAAAGAGATCATTCCAATGGGAATGTCAAATCAACTCAATTCATTCTACCAATGACGTCTCAGTGCTTGATTGATTCATATGGAGTGAGGGACTAATGTGGAGATGTAAGCTCAAGCATACCCCATGACAAGTCTACGGTATATCAAGAGCTCACAACCGCGTCCGTACTCAACCTAGTCAAACCAAACACTTTACACTAGGAAGAAGAATGAATAAGAGTTGATTTAACATAACCAATAGGAAATTACCCTTGGGTTAGCCAACTAAAAGCTTAGCTACTCATAATAGATGGAAGAATGTACACAATGTAAAGAGACAAGGTGAAAAAATTAAGATTAAACCTTGTATTAATGCAAAGAGAAGTTAAACAACGAAGACAAGTTCATTTGATACCCAAATGTAAAGCTTGGAAGGAGAAACCCAAATTTAGACATGGTAAATACAAGAATATGTAGCTAAACTTGAATGCACTTGAAATAAAGGTGATTAAAGTGGAAGAAGTGAAGATTACAAGTGATTTAAAGCTTATTACAACTGAAATGGAGGAGAAAATGCAAAAAAGCTAACTTTCTCTCTAAAATCTTCATCTTCTTCCTTGACATTCTCTCTTTAAAACTATGTGTGTAGCTGAATGAATGGAAAGAGCTCTGTCAAAATTTATCCGTAATCCTCCCCAAGGTCTGTGTGACTGACTTCCTATCATTGGAAGGTCTTTGGAGATTGCCACAAGCAAACACAGGCCCACATTCCTCTTCCATGCTTCCCCCCGACTACTCTCTTTCTCTCTCTTCCTCTTCCATGCTTTTTTCTTCTAAAGTCAGATTTTAGGTGTACGAAAGTGTGCTTGTATATTGAATGTGTCAGAGAATGTGTGGGAGAAGCAGAGGTGGGCCTATGAAGCAGTTGGAGTTAAGTTTGTAGCTTTCTGGCGTTTCTTGGCAAAACCTACCAGTAGAACGATAATAAAACCTACCGGTAGGTTTTTTTCAGTAGGCAAAATCTATCGGTAGGTTTTGGCAGGGGCAACGGTAGAAGAATTCCAGTACACTAAACCTACCGGTATGCTTTGATGAACATCTACCAATAGGTTTTCTCCTGTTTTGGCTTTTTCTTCATTTCTTGATATCCCGAGCCACCCATTAAGCCTCTTCTTCTTCTCTATTGCCTTTAAGCACTTGATGGAAGCTTAACACATGCCATTTCCTACTCTTTACCTACAATCACACAAAAACTTCATTAATTGTTATATTAAATGAAATTTCTTCAATTTTCTCCACAAAAGCAAGAATAAAATGGGTGCAAAGAGATAAATGTTGTGCAATATTCTATGCTAATCATGGTGAAATATCTAGGGCTACCCTACTAGCTTGGGTTCTCTTTGTCTCCATGACTTCTATGATTGTGGTAAATATGACATGGACAAAGGAAGGCCTAGGGACACCTTAAGCCGAAGGCTTGTGAAGGAAGAATGGGGGATATGAGCTTTTATGTTGCATCAAAAGAAGGGTTAAGTGAATTGTTGAATATTAAATTTGTCTAAGGGATAAATTCTTCTGAAACCTTAACCATTTGTTCCTCGAACCTTTACCCAAGGTCCCGTTACAACCATAGAAAGTCCTATTTGATTTTGGGTGGGATTATGCCAAGGTTGTTCCGTTTGATAGATGCCTTCTATTCTTTGGAAAAATGTGAGTAAAATTTTTCTTAGTTACATAAATTCGATCCTCACATATAATTATGAGTGACACACATATGAAAATCAGAGAATTCATTTTCTGAGTGTGAAAACCTTGGTGAGTTTGGCATTGAAACTAACTTTGGATTGCTAATTGCAGTGTGAATCTTGTTTTATGAATCTCTTGAGTTGCATGATCATGTGAGACACATGAGTTTTAGGGACCAACTTGATTGTGAATATTCTTGCATTGCCTTTGAGGTTGTAGTAGAGTTGTGTGTGGAATAAATTTGGTAGATATGGCATGTCTTTGATTTCTTGGTGATTATGAGAAAATAATTTAAATTTTGAATAGAAAATTTGCAGTTTGTAGGTATCTTTTCTAGAAACCTTCACAAGAAAACCCTCGTTCACTAGGTATAACCTAAAGGTTTAAAGGTTTAGACCATAAGCAAAACACATTCATGTTGCCTATGAAAATGGTGTGTAATTTTAATTTTGTATTTAATTTTAAATTCCATTAGATTGTTTATTATGCTTTAATTTCCATAGCATTGTATTTTTTTATTTTGTATCACAAATTGGATTGCATATGTATAGAATTTGTGGCATTATGGAATGTGATTAAGGACTTCATTGGGTGCACTTTTAGTTTTTGGACTTTGGGTTTTAATTGCTAGTATGATCCAGGTCTGTCCAAAAATATTAAAGGTTTTCTATTGGTAGAAAAATATTTCTTTCAATTAAACCTTTAAGACCCACTCCCTCAAACCTCTCCTATGGTTTCCAAAAAAACCTAAGGAGGCCCTCTAAACCCTTAATTCTCTCTATTTTCTCTTGATGATTGTTTTGATCTTTGAGTTTTGAAATGGCTCCAAGAAAGATTTTGCCTCGAACTCCCTCTGATGAAAACTCTTGGGCTACTCTCCTAGCTTGGGTTCTCTTTATCTCCATGACTTCTATGATTGTGGCAAATATGGCAAGGATAAACAGAGGCCAAAGGAAACCTTAAGCCAAAGGGTTGTGAAGGAAGAATAAGGGATATGAGTTTTATGTTGCATCAAAAGAAGGGTCAAATGTATTATTGAATATTAAATTCTTCTAACAGATACATTCTTTTTAGGTGGTATGGTTGAGTGTATATGGTTTAGTAGCATTTCCAGAAGTTAACCAATATTATACATATGTTTACCTCTCACTAGAGGATATAAGTAACTACCCACACCCCATTACTATAGACAAGCAATGAGTGTAGGTAGTTTTCATTACAATAGTAACTATACTAAAGACTCGAATACTTCTTTCATAAGGAACAACGGAAACACAACCACCATTCTTATCAATTAAGACAAAAAGGTGGCAGCAGTTCAGCTATTCGAATAGAAAGATAACACAAAAATGTAGAAATACAGAGTGTCGGTTTGTGAGTGTGACGGACCGGATTGGATAGTGATTCCTCTTTCTCTGTTTCTTTTTCTTTTTCTTTGTCTCTTTCTTTTTCTCTTTTCTCTCTTGTTGGATTTCTCTTAGGAGCTCCTCTATGCTCAGCCAAGTGAAGAAAGAGGCATGCATGGCCTTTATATAGAAAAGGATGAAGCAGGAGGTGTCAGATGGAGGTGAACCATCATAGACCACCGTCCGGACGCCTCTCCACCATCCAGACGGTGGAGCCTTGCTTTATTTTGGATGATTATCTTCTTTGCTTTGTTGGCTGTTCCTTGTGTAAATTACACTTTGATCCCTTGATCTTTCAAGCTTTGATACATTTTGTAATGCCCCAAAATCCCCCTTGGACAACATTACTATCTAAAACCATTCACATGCTGAGAGCAACTAAATGAACTTCATAACTAAAGAGAATTTCATTGATCATCCACAATATATACAACATCTTCCAAAAGAATATGCCCAACTATGACAATTACATCCCAAAAATCAACTATTATCTTGCAGCGGAATAACAAAAATATTAGACTTCACATTGTCTCAAAAATGAATTTCCTAGTCTAGAACATAAGAGAATATAGCTCTAAAGGTCCACCTCGAGATCCACATTCCTATCTATTGGAGCTTCCCAATGTATCGGCTCATCAACTCTGAGCTCCTCCTCTAGACCATAATCTGAGAAAGATATTGTTTGTACGGGGGTGAGCACTAAGCTTTGTAGGAAAATCCTCCCAAACTCGAACAAGGTTTCAAAAACATATAAAACAGTCGGTCTCATTTTACAAATATCATATATAGCTTTTGAATGAAAACAAAGACATTTCAATAGATCTTAAGTTTACACAATAGCAACAATTAAATGAAAAAGTAAAACCAATTTCCAAAAATAGCAATTTCCAACAAGTTACCATTTTCACAATAACCAATTTCACAATAAACCAATTCCACCATAAACGCTTTTCTACAATAAACAATAACCAACCATTTGCACAATAAACAATAGCCTATAATATATATCAAACCACAACTTGTATCTCAGGTATGATGCATGATATCGCATGTATAAACACATTGAGAATATCCTGACCCACACACACACACACCCAATCCTTGCAAGGATATCCATCTTTAGGAAGGGCATATACCAACGCATTGGCAGTGACGAATCCAACCCAGGAATAGTATACTAACCCTCAACCTCGGTACCACGTGAGCGAATAGTGGTTTGGTCTTCGCAAGGCACCAACCCCACTACAAGTGGTAGGAAAAATTCAAACCCTCACGAAGTAAGAAATGCATCCACCCACTCTATGATACCTAGTCAATGGCCACCTATGGTCATCCAAACATCCACAAGAGATACAATGTCCAACTAATTTCTCTAATTCCAAGTAAAATCCAAATCCCCAAATTTCACATGTATCATTCCAATAGAACAATTTAAGAAAATATGCAAGAGATTATCAAAAATATAATTTTATTGTTCAATACCAAACACTAGAGTTTTTTTTAAATCAAGAAAAAAGGAAAAATCAATTTCTCTTGAAAAACTAGGTTTTGATGTCAAACAAGGGTTTTTATGGCTTTCAACCCATAACTTCACTCAAAACATGAGAAGGTTTGCAGGAACATCGAGAAACAAAGATATCATAACATATATCTAAGATTTTGAAGCAAAACATACGTAGATATAAACCATAGCCTCAATGGACAAGAATGGAAAGAAACCCCTACCTTTCTTCTTCCTTGGTGTTCTTGAAAAACTAGAAGTTTTGATCCTCTTCAATGTGCAAATCCCACTTGATCTTGTGTTTTCCCCCTTAATTATTCCTCTCTAAGCCTCTCTAGGGTTATAAATGTTGAAATGGGGCTAATGAAGGTATCCTTAAGTATTTATAGTGGAAGAAATGGTCTCCTGTGCGCGAATTTGAAGCCCAGATTTCGTAACTCACATTCGAACGTCATTTGCTCCCAGTACTTTTACTTTTCCATCAGAGTTACATCAGTCACAAAAGTACTGTGACGAACTGTCGTTCGAACGTCCATTCACGTTCGAACGTCCTCCTAGTTTCTACTAAACTTTTCAGTGAAGTTTTGACCTATTTAGAGGTTGATTTAGAAAATTTTCATGAAATACAGTTTTGTAGCCCTGATAGTCTATTATCTACTGTAAAATTTTTAGCTCAAATGGAAATCATGATAAAAATTTATGGTCCAAATAATAAGAAGTATCCAAAATCCTTTCTACCCAAATTTTATCTAAAATGTATTTGAACTCCAGAATACTTCCAAATTGCTACAACATACCCTATTGCCTTAACTAACATTTTTATTCGAACTCCTACAATCCACATAGTTTATGCGTACATTATTACATATATTAGCATTTCAAAAATAAATATGTTGCTATATAAAGATAAGAATGTGGGAGTTTATAATCCAACACCCTTAAAGAAAGTTTTGTCCTCGAAACTTACCTTAAGTAGAGAACAAATGAGGGTACTTCTCTGGCATCTCCAACTCTGGTTCCCAAGTAGCTTCCTCCACCTTATAATGTTGCCACAAGATTTTCACCAGTTGGATGACTTTATTGCAAAGAACCTCTCCTTGGTATTGAGAATCTCCACCAGTTGTTCTTCATATGTTGCTCCATCTTGAATTTCCATATCCTCCAAATCCATAACATGCGTTGTATCTGATTGACACTTTCTTAACATTGACACATGGAACACATTATGTACCCCTGACAACTGAGGTGGTAACCGAAGCTGATATGCCACTTTGCCCACTGCTTTGATCACTTAAATAGTCTGATGTACCTTGGAGCTAATTTTCCTTTCTTGCCAAATCTAAACACTCCCTTCTTGGGTGACACCTTGAAGAACACATAGTCCCCCTCTTGAAATTCCAATGGTCTTCATCTTCTATCCGCATAACTTTTTTGTCTACTTTGTGCCGTACATAGTCTGTCCTGAATGAGTGGAATTTTCTCCATAGTCTCCTGAACAATTTCTGACCCAAACAGGCTACTTTCTCCAACTTCCAACCAGCAAGTCGAGGATCTACATGGCCTTCCATACAATGCCTTATAAGGTGCCATGCCAATACAAGATTGAAAACTATTGTTATATGCAAATTCCCACCGATGGCAAATGATTATACTCTAACTTCCCCTTGAAGTCCAACACATACACGTAACATGTCCTTCAAAATCT
>CAUOFW020003146.1:0-39686 GCA_963454935.2 Ilex paraguariensis
GGTGGTGGTTAATAGAGTGACAAAGACTGCTCACTTTATACTTGTTAAGACCATAGATAACTTGGTAACCTTGAGCCAGATATACATTCGGGAGATAGTGAGATTACATGGGGTACCGTTGTCAATTATATCTGATCAAGATAGTTGCTTTGTGGCAAAATTCTGGCAGAGCCTACAGAAGGTGTGACGTCCCTAAATCCGGGGTCCCGTTGACTACCCGTCAACCCGCGGAAAATACCCGTGATTATTGCATAACCCGATATCGCATCTATCACATCCCTGTAACTGGGATTACAACTCACACGAGGATCCGCGTTTTCCTTTTTATCATTTAATCCCATCGCGGTTCAATATACCCCAATATATCTCATTCAAGGTCCATTTGTGTCATTAAAACCAAAGAACACATAGCCCAAGAGTATGACAAAACATTCTTAAAATTTCAGATTTTTGGAAAACCTTTCGAAAGATTTTGTTATGGACCTTCCAGAAGGTTTGCTCACTAGAAAATTTCTACTAGAAGATTTTATGGATCTTCCGGTAGGTTTTACCCTCTGGACTAATTTCTACCGGAAGGTTTTACTTACCTTCCGGAAGGTTTGCCCACTGGATGCAAATTTACCTATACATTCCGGAAGGTTTTGCCTACTGGACCAACAATTTGCACTAACCTTCCCGGAAGGTTGTTGTGACCTTTCGAGAAGGTTTTGCCTAGAATTTTATGATTCATCAGATTTTCATTTTTAATTCATCCAAAACCTTTCCAACTTCATTCCAAACATGTATAATGAAGTTTTCTACATTATACACAATGCATACAAGTTCTACTTCATGCATTTATAAATTTATAAGTCAAAATGGCATTTAACCGAAGTTTTACAAAAACTTGTTCCAAAAGCCACAAACCGGCTTTTCTTCACCCCCGAGGCCCCGAATGGAGTCCTCCGTCAGTATAAACTCCACACCTGAAATGTTTCCCGTATAGGGTGAGCCAACGCCCAGTAGAAAATTTCCTACAGAGACTACTCTCCTACCTAAGTGCATATGCAATGTTCATATACAACATTCACAATCATATAACCATTCCAATCAAGATATACATGTTTCATATTGAAATCTACCATGTCATGCTATGAATTAAATGAGATTCACTCATGCACCTCAACCCGAGCCCTCACCGACTCTCTCTACACTATGCAATACAAGTGTAAAACCCTTGTCATTGATGAAATACATTCAATGATCATTTTTGAAAATATAACTCATATGTTCATAAAAACCAATTTATTTTTGGATATTTCCCATCAAATGAATCATTTATTGAACCAAACCATGTGTCTTTATTTGGGTAGTGGACTTTTGGTGTTGCACCGTCGACTCCACACACCGATACACTTTTTTGGACTTGCACCGTCGGAAGTGTATAAACCAATAGCTGGGCCTTGCACCTGAGGGGAGATCTGTCTCTTTTTGCTATACCTGACACAAGTTTTTTCATGTATGCAACCGTGCGACTCAATAGAATATTTAACCCCATTTTCCTGAGCCCACCCATCAAACGCCAAGTATGGTGATTGATCTAACCATGCACTCACACACCCATACTCATGGCCATTGATGCATTTTCTCCGTGCAAATGCAATGTAATGTACCATTGTTCAATCAATGTCATGCTCAATGTGATTAACGCCAATGAGCCAAATTTAAACCACACATCTCAACACGTGTCATGACAATTTATGTCACATGTATAAAATCACCAAAATCCATTATCATGTCAATACATCAACAAACATATATTAACATTTATATCCAACAATCCTTCGCAAGCATATTATACATAGCTCATGTCATAATACACTTTATTTACAAGCACTATAAAACACATAGCATGCTCAAGATATCAAGTTTCAAGGAATTCCACAAGTACATTCCTTTTACCAAACTTAGCTAGGACAAGGTTTAGACCATTCCCATACCCACTTTTCCTTATTTCGACAACTTTAGTCAAGTGACCTAGGTTATTTTATACACTTACCAAAAACATATAATATCCTAGGTAAGAAATGAACCAATGTAGGAGAAACCCTACTTCTTGGAGTGTAAGAACAATGGTAGAACTTCAAGAATACCTCCGAAGCTCCAAAACCTTGATTTTCCAAATCTCCACTTTTGGATCTTCGGTGAAATTCCTCGTTCTTGGTACGTACGCATAGCCCTCGTCGCGTAGGCCAACTTTAACTTTTGGTTCAATGAATTCCGACCGATGGAACTCCTTGGATTGCAAAAGAACGATAGAAAAATAGATTTTTCTTTTCTCCCTCTTCTCTCCTCTTCAACGCCTGAATTAGCCGGTCACTTGGGTGAGAAATATCTAATTTTTCAGATATTAACCCCTTATTTATACTTTTTAATTGCGCGGTTCATATTGTCCCGCACGTTTATCACTTCCGGTTGCTTTTTTAACCCAAAATGACTTAATTTAATTTTGATTTTAGTGCAAATTAATTTTATTTGAAATTTTATTCAATTATAAGAAAATTTTATAATTTTTTTTTTGGGACGTTTAAAAGTTCATTCGTCACCCAATTGTCTCAAAAAAATATGTAAAATTCGACTATCTCGGAATTCGACGAAAATTGACGTGGTAACTCAATTTCGCGATACAAATCCAACGGTGAGATCCGTTGCCCTATCCGTTCTCTATAGAAATATGCATTTTGATCCTGCATACTAGTGACAAATTATTATTTTGTCCTTTGTCGAAAAAAAGTTCAAATTTTTCTCGAATTTTACATAAGGCCTTGAAACATAGTTGCATTTCAATACGGTTTTTCATCCTTAGATAGATGGACAATCAGAGAGGGTGATCCAAATTGTGGAAGATATGTTAAGGACGTGTGTCCTTGACCTTAAAGGGAGTTGAAGTGAACATCTTCCATGGGTAGAGTTTGCCTATAACAATAGTTATCAGACGAGTATAGGAATGACTCCTTATGAGCCATTATATGGAAGACCATGTAGGTCCCTGACTTGTTGGTTAGAAGCTGGAGAGAGTAGTTTGTTCGGACTAGAAATTGTTCAGAAGACTACTGAGAAAATTCAACTAATTAGGGAAAGACTACACACGGCTCAGAGTAAATAGAAAAGTTATGCGGATAGAAGAAGAAGACCCTTGGAATTCCAAGATGTGGACTATGTGTTTCTCAATGTGTTACCCAAAAGGGAGTGTTCAGATTTGGCAAGAAGGGGAAGTTAGCCCCAAGGTACATTGGACCATTTGATGTGATCAAAGCTGTGGGTAATGTGACGTATCAATTTAGGTTACCAACCCAGTTGTCAGGGGTACATGAAGTTTTCCATGTGTCAATGTTAAGAAAGTGCAAATTCAATACAACGCATGTCATGGATTTGGAAGGAATTGAAATTCAAGACGGAGTAACATACGAAGAACAATCGGTGAAGATTCTTAATACTAAGGAAAAGGTGCTTCACAATAAAGTAATCCAATTGGTGAAGGTTCTGTGGCAACATCATGGGGTGGAGGAAGCTACCTGGGAACCAGAGTACCCTAATTTGTTCTCTATACATGGTACGTTTCGAGGACGAAACTTTCTTTAAGAGGGGTGGATTGTAAACCCCCATATGTTTATATTAATATATTAAAGTAATTTTTTAGTAATTCTTATATATTTAATGACGTAAAAATGAACCATATAGATCACAACAGTAGGAATAAATACTAGAGAGGCAAATTGATTATAAAGTTTAAGTTTCAAAGGCGTTTAAGCTTGGGAAGGGTTGTGAGGTAAGTTTCTAAATATTTTTAGGTCAAAATAAGATTTCCATTGAATCCAGAAGGTCAAGAAACCTTGGAATAGATAATATTGGGTGTATTAGAAGTTAGGAAGTATTCTAGAGTTTAAACATATTTTAGAAATAATTTAGATAGGAAAAAATTTGACACTAATGTCGTATTTTAGTCATAACTCCTTACTCCTAACTCCGATTGATGTTATTTTTGATAGTAAAAACTAGACTTCATGGGCTACACAAGTGTATTTCATGAAAATTTCCTAAATCGACTTCTAAATAGGTGAAAATTACTTATGAAGTTTGGACAAAAAGTTGGCACCGTCCGGATGCCCCAAGCACCATCTGGACGCCCCTCTCTACCCTAAAATTTTATTTTTCATCAAAAACAGTGACTTTGAACCATCCGGATGCCCAAGGACCATTCAGACGCTACCCTAAAAATAGCCCCAATCAGTTTTAGTATTTTTCTCCATTTTTTACCCGATAAATACCATAAGGACATCCCTTTAGCTATTTTTCATCAGCTTTCAACCCTAGACAACCTTAAAGAGTAGGAGAGAAGAAGAGAAACACAAGTTTGAAGGGGGATTGTCACATTTGAACGAATCAAACATGCTAGAACTATCTTCAAACTTCAGATTGAGGTATGAGATTCTTCTCAAGTTCTTTCATTAAAAATTAGCATATAATTTTGTATCTTTTAAATCTTCCAGATTATTATATGTTAAATAATCTTTTGTTCTTGGTTTCTTTTGATTACCATATTGTTTTTTCCTTGAATTCTTTTCGAGTAACTTGTGGTTTTCATCTAGGTACATGTCTTGTGTTCATCTTGAATTTTCAAAACCCTAATTTTTCCAAAAGACATGTTCTATTGTGAAATTCTTATGGATTATTGATTTCTAAATTCTTATTCTTGATTAAATCATGTTTTTCTCTAATACTTGTTCTTGTTCCAAGAAATTTTATGATTTTGACAAAACCCTAGAATTTTAATATCGAAATTGTGAAGATTTTATTAATATGATATCTTGCATATTGTCATTCCTTCATTACTATAGTATATTGAGAATTGTGCAATTGTGATACTTGAATTGTTAATGGAAATTGTGATTGGTTAAGGTTTCAATTGTTGAGTAAAATGTTGTTTTCATCTCTTGTATGGTTTGGGTGTGACAGACTTGACGAAACCTTCCAGGAAAGGTATACCATCCCTCAACCTCGAACTTACGTGAACAATTGTGGTTGCTCTCACAAACAACAATCTACTACAAGTAATTTGTGATTTGGCCCTGCAGAGAATAATTAAAATTATGTAGGTTGTGATGGGTGAACGAGGTAAATCATTGTGTAGATTCCTGAAAGCAACTAACATACATGAGAATGAGGATAAACCAACATACTTGAGAATATGTGATGATGCTATTAAATTATTAATTGATTTCTTTAATTTCTTGCATGTTTATTCCTGTCACTGATTTACTGTATTCAATAAACTTGAGATCATTACAATAGTCATCGTTTTACTCTCAAAATTTTATATATGCTATTTTCTAAAAGTGACTTGTCTTGTTTTCATTGTTTTAAAACCTTTTTTGGATTTGAGAGGGATTTACTATGGGCTTTTTCTCACCCCCTACATCACATTATAGATTTTGGCATAGAAGAGGATGTTAATGTAGATAAGCAGATTGATTACGAGCCATTGGAGGATCAAGATGTGGATCATGCTTTAGAGGAATAAAGTTGTTCTATTTTTTGTTTAGAGTTTGAGAGATCTTTATGAAACAATGTTTTAGTTAGTTTAATTATTCCGCTGTTAGATACTATTTGGTTTAAATTGTAAATTGGAGTGGTTTTAATGTTTTATTGGCTTTAATATTTATTCCTTGTCAAATGGATGAATGATTTATTACTTAATTATTATTTTTAGTTGCTCTCATGGTTAGATGGCTTGTAGATAGTAATGTCTTCCGGGGTGGATTTTGGGGCGTTAAAAAGTCCCCAGTTCAAAATAAACCCAATGTTGTTCAATTCATATCGTTTGGAAGCGATTTCAAAGGTTTGAATCCTATACGTCCTGGCCTAATCACTTGATATTCTTTTTTGTATCTATGGTATTAGGCAAGCTACTAGAGAGAGAGAGATAGAAAGAAAAATAGATAGACAAAGAGAGGGGGGAAATACTGATTCGTGCATAAAGTTAACATTTTTTGCTATGCTTTTTTGGACTAATTGTACTTTGATGGGCTGTAAGTAATGACATTTCAAGTCCTAAAGTGAACAAAGGCTCAAGAACAACAAAAATCACACTTGAATGTAACACCAACATAATGGGGAACAAAATTGCAAAAGGTTGGGACAAAGCAAGAACGTTCGAACGTCAACCCACATTCGAACGTCCTCTGAAATCCTGTCAAGACTAACTGCTGAGACATGGCGTACCGCAGTCAACAAAGGGAAAATGTTGAGGTACTTGAATACCACATTTGAACACCAACTCACGTTCGAACGTCCTTTTGGAATCTTGAGAAGACTACACCACTGGAACTTGGCATGTTGTAGTAAAGAAAGAAGAACCACAGAACAGGAGTACTTGAGTACAACGTTCGAACGCCACTCCACGTTCGAACGTTGTCTTGAGTGACTAAGGACCAAGAGTGTAAAGTCAAAGTTGTTCAAGATGTATGACAGTGACCATCATAGAGACCACAGGCCATTGAGTGAAAGGAATCAGTTTCCATCTGGTGTTCAAACGCCCTCAAAGCAAAGACACAGACAACGTTTGAACGGAATCTCACGTTTGAACGTCCTTAAAGAAAAGACAGACTTAACGTTCGAACGACATATCACGTTTGAATCTCCCCTTTCAGACTGCCTACAAAGTAGTTCATTCCCATGGGTGGCAAACACTGTTTACTCATCCTCTCTTATCTCCTACCCCCTCCCCTTTCTTGCCTATAAATACTCTTATGTTGGGAGCTTAAAGGGCATTCTTCCTCTAGTAGAGAAAAGGGGGAGCAATCCTCGTTCTTGTAAAGTAAAGAGTGTTTAGTAATCTAGTTCTTGAACATTTCATTTTATGTTTTTATTTTGCACCAACCATAATGGACGCTTAGACTCCCCTTGTAGTTGAAGTATTTTATTTACTTATGCTAAGTCTTTACATTCATGTTGTGACAACCATGATGGAGGCTTAGACTCCCTTATAGTTGTACTTACTTTTATTTACAAAGTATCAAGAGAGATAATTCATCTATTGGCTGTGGTGAAAACCCTCCAAAAGCAATTAGCTTTCTTTTACTTTTATTGTTCATGTATTTCACTTCCATTTTTTGAGCATCCTTCTTTCTTAGAAAAATGAAACTCTTCCACTTTTCTAGAGCTTTACCAAAGCCGTGAAGGGTGGAAAGTGATTCACTTATTCTTCATTGAAGATAAGCTCTTTGTTTAGTTTGCTTTGCTTAGTAGCTCCTCTACTTAGAGGGATGAGTAGCATCCACTTTTCTAGCATTGCCAAGGCCATGAAAAGCGAGTAGTTCCTCATTCACTCTTTAGTAAGAGGTGATGAATATGTAAAGATTATATGGAAGTTATGTTTGTGCAACTTCTTCATGCTTTAATGCTTTATACTCCACCTGTTCATTGGATGATTGAATGTATCTAGCGAAGTTGAGGTGCTTTGTATAACCAAGGGCTCCCTCTATGATACAGATGACTCTTGCATAGAAAGACCCGTTGGTTCAAGGCAAGTAGTCTGGCTAGCTCTTCATAACAACCTTTCAATCCCACCATTATTGCGCTTTATTCAAAGAATGGATCATTAATGTCAGGGTTGGATGCTTTGTAGAAATACGTGCTTGTTTGTAGACGGGTTAAGTCTCGGCACAGACAATTCTTGTAAAATTATAGAAAGACATCAGAATCATGTGCTTAATTCTCACAGTCCATCTTTATCTTCCAATTAACTTGTTGTTGACACGGGAGTTAATTGAGTTATAAAACACAAACATAATAAAACAGATACTCTATTATATGTCCTGATCCTCGAGCTAAAGGGTGGCTGTTATATTTTGAGAATCTTATATTTTGTCTAAAAAACTCTTGAAAAGAATCTTCTATTCTATTCGAGAAAATCCCATCACTCCAAACTCTCAAAATTTTCAGTTACTTGGTCTCTATTATTGCTTATTTCAAGACACCAATCATAGTTCTCTGTAGATTCGACTCTGGACTTCACCGCATTATTACTAAAACTTGACCACTTGCACTTGGGTGTACACATTTCAGATCAAGTCAAGTTTTTAGTATCGTTGTCGGGGAACCATAAAAGGTGTTTTATGGTAAAAGGTAAAAAGACCTCACTTTTCTGTATAATTTGCTTTACTGTTTATAAAGTTATTTTAATTACTTTTATGTCTGAAAACGCCCCTCACAATCAAAATTTGTCAGCTGAATCGTCTGGGTCTGTGAATCAATCTGAACCATTTTCACCTAGATTAGTAGTAGACTCTTGTGAAAGTAAAATGGCGAATGGTGAGAGACGAGAAAAAATTCCCGTAAGAGAGGGGGAAGTACCTAACATTCGAACTCTGAGGGATTACTTAAATCCCATAAGAAATAGTGTCCCCTCTTGTTTTATCTTTCCTAAAGATGTACCCCACTTTACTGTAAAGATGAGGTCCGTTCAACTACTTCCTCAATTCCATGGACTTGAAATAGAAAACTCATATCTGCACATAAAGGATTTTGAGGAAGTATATGGAACCCTTCAAGACAATTTGGAACTGGCCAAGATGAAACTTTTTCTTTTCTCCTTGAGGGACAAAGCTAAACAATGACTAAATTCTTTAAAAGCTCTTTCAATACCTAACTGGCAAGCATTATAGAATGAATTTTTTAGAAAGTTTTTTGCTCTACAACCCACTAATGCACTTAAAAGACAAATCATGAACTTTTCAGTTAAAGAAGGGGAACTTTTTACCAAAGTTGGGAAGATTCAAAGATCTTCTCTAGTCCTGCATACCAACCATACCAACCACCACAAAGAGGAACCTTGAGGACACACTAAATTAGTTTATGCAAAGCCAAATAAACTATAACTATAGTTCCACTCAGGCTTTCACTGATTTCAAAACCCAGACCACTCAATTTTTCGAGGATCTTAAAATCCACATCCAAAAGCTGACTCAATCCATGACCACACATGAGAAGGGCAAGTTTTCTGCCCAACCAAAATCACCACAGGGCCAATTTCAGGTGGAAAATCCACAAGGTCAAGCCCAAGTTGTCACTACACTAAGAAGTGGCAAGGTGATCGACAAGTCCATCAAAGACATGCTAATCCCAAAGCCAAAATCCATACCAGTCAACTCACCAATCGAGCCTGAACCAATTGAGCCTGAATGTGAGAAAGATAAGGAACCCGAGCCCATGATTGAACAAGAACCAGAGCCATCAAGGGAAGAAGAACCCTCGTGTTCTATTCCTGTTCCTTTTCCTCATAGACTCAAAAATGCACAAAAGCTGAATAATCAGCCAAAAATTTACGAGCTCTTCAGGCAAGTAAAAATAACTTTCCACTTCTGGATGCAATCAAGCAGGTTCCATCTTATGCCAAGTTTTTGAAAGACTTGTGCACAGTCAAGAAAAGCCAAAATGTTCAAAAAAGAGTCTTCCCAACTGAACATGCCAGTGCCTTGCTTCAACAAAAAATCCCTCCAAAATACAAAGATCCAGGGTGTCCCATTGTGTTGTGTGTCATTGAAAATTTCAAAATCGAACAAGCACTGTTAGACCTTAGAGCAAATGTCAATTTGCTCCCATTTTTTGTTTACCACCAGTTAGATCTGGGGGAACTCATACCCACAAGTGTCACACTTCAATTGGCAGACAAGTCTGTCAAAATTTCTAGGGGCATCATTGAAGATGTACTTGTCCAAGTGGACAACTTTGTATTCCCTGTTGACTTCATCGTCCTAGATACTCAGCCAGCAAAACATTCAGAGAATCCAATTCCCATTATTCTTGGTTGACCCTTCCTAGCAACTTCAAATGTACTAATCAATTACAGGAATGGGGTCATGAAATTAACCTTTGGAAATATGACGCTTGAGCTGAATATTTTCAATGTTTCCAAACACCTAGGAAATGATAAAGAAGAAAGAGAAATAAATTCCATTGAGTCTTTGGTCCAGGACCAACTCAACAACACATTCTGTGAAAATTTCACTAAACTTTCTTTGTTAGAATCCATCACATTTGAAACAATGGATGATGATCCAAAGAATTGCCCAATTCATACTATTAATACATGGGCCCCCAAATTCGAGGAACTTTCACCAAGTGGCTCAAAGCCACTCTCATCAAGTGACAAGCCACCAAAGACCACTTTCCTCTTCCTTTCTGGACTAGGTTCTAGAGAGAATCGTAGGCCATGAATTTTATTGTTTCCTGGATGGCTATTTCGGGTACAATCAAATTGAGATAGCACTCAATGATTAGGAGAAAATCACATTCACATGCCCTATTGGCACTTTTGTATTCAAAAGGATGCCATTCAGGCTTTGTAATGCTCCTGCAACATTCCAAAGATGCATGTTAAGTCTATTCAATGACATGGTCGAGAAATTTTTGTAAGTATTCATGGATGACTTCTCTGTATATGGTGACTCATTTGATTTATGTCTGGCCAGCCTAGAAAAAGTGCTGATAAGATGTCAAGAAGCCAATCTGGTGCTCAATTGGGAGAAATGTCATTTCATTGTAACACAAGGCATTGTCTTAGGTCACATTGTGTCATCTGAGGGCATGAAAGTTGACAAGGCCAAAGTAGATCTGATTGAAAATTTGCCTGCTCCCAAGACTGTAAAGGATGTCCAATCATTTTTGGGACATGCAGGGTTTTATAGGAGATTCATAAAAGATTTCAGTACCATAGCTAAACCCATGTGTCATCTCCTGAGTCAGGACGTAATCTTTGATTGGAGTGAAATGTGCCAAAAAGCTTTTGACAAGCTTAAAGGCATGTTAATTTCTGCCCCAATAATGCAATCCCCTGACTGGACTTTACCCTTTGAGCTAATGTATGATGCAAGTGACTATGTTGTAGGTGTTGTGTTAGGTCAACAAAAAGATAAGAAACCACATGTGATTTACTATGCAACTACAACTTTGAATGATGCTCAAATAAAATATTCGACAACTGAAAAAGAATTACTTGTCGTAGTCTTTGCTTTGGAAAAATTTCGTTCTTATCTTATTGGTTCTTCTATTATTGTGTTCACTGACCATGCAACATTAT
Organism: Ilex paraguariensis; assembly: GCA_963454935.2. NCBI lineage: Eukaryota > Viridiplantae > Streptophyta > Magnoliopsida > Aquifoliales > Aquifoliaceae > Ilex > Ilex paraguariensis. Next base: position 11,120 of record CAUOFW020003146.1, read on the forward strand.
AATTTTTGCTCACAAAGAAGAATGCTAAGCCTAGGCTCTTGCGATGAATACTCTTACTTTAAGAGTTTGACTTGGTCATTAAGGACAAAAAGGGTGTTGAGAATGTGGTGGCGGATCATCTGTCCAGTTAACTTATGAATTTCACGAGAATGGAATGTCAATCAATGAAAAATTCCCCAATGAACAACTATTCATAATCGATGAGACCCCATGGTACGCTGATATTGCTAATTTTCTTGCTACTAGAACACTCTATCCGTCTTTTCCCCCACGGACAAAAAGATATTTCAGAGAGAGGTTCACAATTTCTTTTGGGAAGATCCATACGTATTTAAGTACTGTAAGGATCAAATTATAAGATGTTGCATCCCCGCTCAGGAAAGCAAACAGGTAATAGCATTTTGTCATTCTGAAGCATGTAGTGGCCATTTTTCATCCAAAAACATTGCTGCGAAAATCCTACAGTGTGGATTTTACTAGCCTACACTTTTCAAAGATGTCCATGCTTTTTGTTCAACTTGTGATAGATGTCAAAGGTTAGGAAATATTTCAAGAAGAAACATGATGCCTCTAAACCCCATTCTCATAATTGAAATTTTTGACTGTTGGAAGATCGATTTTATGGGACCATTTCCCTTCTCCTTTGGCTATCTATACATTTTGGTAGCCGTAGACTATGTATCCAAATGGGTTGAGGCAATTCCATGTCGGAATAATGATAATCAAACGGTGATCAAATTTAAAAAAAAAAAAATATTTTATCCCGATTTGGAATCCCAAAATTCATCATAAGTAATGGATGTGCTCATTTTTGTAATCGACTTTTCTGAAATTTGATGAAAAAATACTTGATTTTTCACAAAATTGCAACTCCATACCATCCACAAACTAGTAGACAGCAGAATTAGCTAATCGGGAGATCAAATTAATTTGAAAAAAAATGGTAAATCCAGACTACAAAGATTGGTCGTCAAGACTAACTGATGCACTCTAGGCGTATCGTACTGCTTTTAAAACAATTTTTGGCATGTATCCTTACTGATTAGTCAATGGAAAGCCTTGTCACCTACCTGTGGAATTGGAACATAGGGCATACTAGGCTATTAAGGCACTGAAATTTGACATGGACAAAGCCGAATTAGCAAGGAAACTTCAGATTAACAAATTGGAGGAATTAAGAAATGAAACGTATGAAAATGCTAAGATTGCAAAATCCAGGATAAAAATTTTCATGACAAGAACATAGTGCAAAAGTCTTTTGAACCGGATCAAAAATTTTTGCTTTTCAATTCAAGACTCCGCCTTTTTCCTAGTAAGTTGAAGTCAAAATGGACTGGACCATATATTGTCAAAAAAGTGTTTGAACATGGAGCAGTGGAAGTGGAGAACTCATCGAACAGTAATACCTTTACCGTCAATGGTCAGCGATTAAAACCCTTTGTGGAGGACTTTGTCAAAAATGTGGAGACTATTCTTTTAATGGATCCAGAACAGCGCTTCGAGAAAATCGCCTGCCGAGACAAAAAGAGGCGGGGTCAAGGAAAACCCTGTCCATCCTGAACCACACGACCGCCTTTATAAGGCCCCCACCCCCGTTTTCCTCTCTTTCCACGCATTTATGCCCTTTTCCCCTTTCTTTTCTTTTTCTTCTTCTTCTACTTTTCTTCTTCTTCTCCACTGTTAGGATACTCTAGAATCACGACCCATCTCCGAACAACGCCATGACCAAACTACCTGATGACCCCATCCATTGTCTCATAATCTGCGTGTGTTTACTTTATTTATACATGACTATGCTTCTTCTGTCTACACTCAGAATCAAGGGTTATCATCCTAACCCAGATCTACAATGAGATGTTTGATTTGTGTATTTTGCTTGTAGGTTTTGGCTAATGAACAAAGATCTCTACCGTTCAACCTCATCTCCAAAGCTCACCTGATCAATAAATTCAAAACATTGGGGACAATGTTTAGTTTAGGTTGGGGGGGGGGAGAGAACTATACTTTATATGTGCCTATAGAAAATTTTTAAATTTTTGTTGTTGTTGTTGTTGTTCTTGACCAGATTGTGTACCGTATTTTGATTACCATGTTTTATATTTTGATGATTATGTTTATGGGTCATCTCTGATCGTCTTTGTGACTGACAAATGTTAAAGAACTAGATAGTGAGTCTTAATAGTATAAAAAGTATGGATATTAAACTTTTTTTGTTTAGTTTAGGAGTTCTACGCACATTTTCTTCTGATGTGCACACTGTGATCATGAGACAAGCAAGATTGGTAAGAAAGAATGAGATCTGAGAACAACAAGCGAAACCCCTGTGCGGCCGAAGTATCTATGCTAAACGTCGTTATGCCAAAAGACTTGGTGCTTGTAAACAGTATGGTAGATACTTTCACGGGAAGAGATATAATCAGTGTTCTAAACTAATTTTCGGTCGTGCACTTGATCGATTAGACTGGATAATGAATAGGTAGAGTAAGGATTATCCTGAAACACCATCCTATTCTGGTACATTGCTTAACCAGTTTGTGAGACAGGAAATTGGGAGAGTTATTGGTTGTTCAAATGGCACGGAGACAGATGAAGACTCGGATTAGAATAGTTGAGATGAAAGCCAAGGGTCCGAACTTTTTTTAAAAAATGTAAAAATTCTTTTTTTTTTGTACAAACTCTTTTGACAGAAATGAAAACATGGGCCAAGTAAGGAATGTCTCAAAATACCAACCTTGAGCGTGGGTAGGGATTTGTTTTGAGACGCCATGAATTTTTGGTTCAAACTTGAATGTTTTGCCCTCTTTTATTTTGCATAATGTAGTGCAGAAAAATTTTGAAAATTTTTCAGTTTTTATTTGATGTTCGAACGCCAATTGACGTTCAAACGTCGCTTGTTTACAGTACTCAGCCTCTTATGAAGTCTTTGATGGAAACAAAAAGTACTGGGACGTTCGAACGCCAATAGCGCGTTCGAACAACGGAAGCTTATAGCACTTTGGTCTTTGATAGAACTCAAAAGTACTGGGAACTCACCACGTTTGAACGTCATCCATGTTCGAACGATATTTTAAAATCCTTCATACTACATTTGAACGTCAACCACGTTCGAACGTTCCTCCTTAGACTATAAATACCTGGATCATCTTTCTCAATTCAAAATTTCCAAAAAACTCCAAAATTCTCTAAACCCTAGGATCCCTTTTCATTCCCCAGCCCTCAATACTCCACTCATTTCTCATTTCCACCATAAATCAACCACCGAAGAGCTTTTCTACATCAAAAATCCCCAATTTTCACCAAATAACCAAGACTTCTAACACCCTCTCAAGCTCAAAACTGAGAACAACACAATGCCTAGGGTCAAGCTTCCTGCCAGACACACTCCACCAGTAAACCAAGAGACCAACTTCGCAGAAGATGTCATTGAAGAAAGAGAAGGGAAGCAAAGAAATAAGAGGTACAATCGCACCAGATTTCCTAGTGCTCTTAAAGCTGAGAGGTATGAAAATTTCTTTCAAAATCAGACTGTGGTTTGTGAATGAGTGTTGTAATCACTGATTTTGCTGAGTTGAATTTGTTGGAAGAAATGTAGAAGAGGGAGTGGGTGTGGTACTTGAGGAATGGCGGAGACGCCATCGTTGACTTGGTGAGGGAGTTCTACTCCAACTCCAAGATCATCAACGGCGCAATCCGAACATATGTACGAGGCACCCACATTGATGTAGATGAGACGTGTATTTTGGAGATAAGAAAAGAGGTACCTCGGGTACAAAACCCAACATACCCACCAAAGAAGAATGTGGTATTGAATGTGGTGGGAAAGGAATTAACGGGGCTGGCTGATTTTTCATGGGGAGGGAGGAAATTGTTTAAACAAGGAGAGCTCACCAACAAGTACAAGATGCTTAATTTGATTGTGATGGCAAACCTAACCCCCATAGGAAGAAAAAAAATGAGATTTTGCCCAAGATGGCACACTTCCTCTATGCACTAGGGTGAGGGCATAACATTGACCTCCCCTCATTGATTTTGAATAAAATGAAGAAGGGGTGCGATGCAAAGAGGAGTGCACTCCTATTTGGCACACTTGTGACTGAAATATGCACCGACAATGGGGTGAAGGTGAGGCCAGAAATGGAAATCCAAAAGCCAATGGGGCCATTGAACAAAGGATCGTTCAAGAGAAGCCTAGGGCATAGTGGCACCCCAGTGACTAGGCAAGAGATGCCCCTCCTCAAGGAATCGATGAGGTGTAGGAGGATTGGATGCCGAAGAAGAGAGAGAGCGACCAGATCAAGCAGGCCCCAACATGACCATCCGACATTCTCTATGGGACATCATGCTTAGCATTGAAGCTAAGCAAGATGAGATCCTGAGGCTTTTGAGGGGTGGTGCTGGTGGTGTTGATGGAGATGGAGGAGAGGATTGATTATTTCTGTTCTTGATTGTTTGTTGTTTGTTGTTTATTCTTTGAGTAGTTTTTGGGAAATTTCTGTACTGTTGTGGATGGGTTTTCTTCTTGATAATTCATGTGGATGTTTATTTGTGATTATTGTGGATACTTGTACTTATGGAGGCTATTTATTTCTTTTTAGAGTTGATTGTGGATAGTTGAAGTTATGTTTTGAATGGATGAATTGAATCATTGACATTATTGTAGACACATTATCCTTTATGGAATGAATGATTCAGTTTATCACTTTTATTTATTTACAATGCATGTATAGGATTAGCACTCTAATTCTTGTTAATAATGAAACAGATGTGGAGGTTAAAATTGCTTGTGAAAATGACTAAGCACATGATCGGTTAGACACCTCAACTTAACAACCAAGACGTAAAACCTCATTTTTTAGAACCTCGATACTATCTCTATGATTTAATTGTCAAATGTACATCATTATGTGCTATTCTTGAGGTATATGATGATTAGACTTGAAAATGGACTCGCTATATAACCAACATTCCTCAAAACACTCGACATAATTAGTGGAGATGACAAAGAAAACCATGGTAAGTCTTGAGCTTTACGGTACCTTTTGAGAGGATATCAATAATTACTCAAAGTAAGCTCTTTCACTTCTGATCTCTTTCAATAATCTCTTTAAACTTGTTTTGATTATTGCAACTAAAGTGATCTATTTTCATAACCCACGGGGAACTTTGGCATACATAAATACCTATGCACATACTTGCGAAAAGATCTTAGGCCATCTTTGGATCGACTTCGAGCCTTAGCTAATTCTTTTACGAAAGTATATCCCTAGTCAACCATGCTTGAGTCTTAAATGAATGAATTCTTTTTTGAAAAAACCCGTGTAATGACCAATCCACAAAAGCATACATTTACCATACCTTGCTATCTAATTTCTTGCACCCTCTTGCAGATCAATATGATATAGAAAGGCAAGAAAAATAGAAAAGAAAAAGGTGGCTACTGTTCAATAAAAGGAAAATCGGTGGAATCGGCTTATGTTAAAAAAAAAAAAAAAGAAGAGAGATATATTGTGACGCGGGGAATTGCCAAGAAAATGAAAAATGGGAAAAATAAAAGAAATCCCATTCCCAAGAAAAATGTTGAGAAACTCGAAGGAGGAGTGTAACATTGCATAAAAAAAGATAGTCTTTGATCACTATTGATGTTATTTCATGAGCCATTGACCTCTGGCCCCATTACAACCTACAAAAAGCCCTAAGTGATCTCAAGTGTGATGCATATGTGTATTGTCTATTACAAGTGGGGTGTGTTAACTAGAATTTCTTTATTTACATCAATATTCTTCCATGAGATTATGTCAAGGTTAAGTCTATTTTCCTCAAAACTTCACTCTTATACTAATGATGCATGAGATTTTTTGACTGGCCATCTTCTGATCACATGCCACTTTTGAGAGATATGTCACTATAATTGGAGCGATTTGTTTTGCTGAGAGCATTCCTAGAGAGGCTTGTGTAATCAAAACTATACATGGAAGGTGGACAAAGGGGAATGATTGTTATATACCAATTCTTGTTTCTATAATGACCATCCTACTATTCAGGGAATTCCAAATACTAATGTAACAGGTGCTAATTTTTGCATAGAGTAAGTACCAATGGAAAAGAAATGTAGGGGAAAAGTCACGATTGAGGGTTGAATGTCCCAACGACCATGATGCTAATTCATTTTTTTAGTCAGTAATCTTACATACACATTTGTTTGACTGAAGTTTGTGGGTAGCTTCACTGAAAATCCTCACAAGACAACACTCGTCCACTAGGGTAAACCTAGTGGTTTAATGACTTGTTGCATAGGCTAAATGCAACCAGATGACCTACGAAAAAGGCATTAAGAATAGATTTACCTTTCATTGTTATTGTATTACTAGAGACAAGCAATATTTAGGTTAGGGGGTGTGATTCATGCATAAAGTTAACATTTTTTGCTATGCCTTTTTGGACTAATTGTACTTTGATGGACTTTAAGTAATGACATTTCAGGTCCTAAAGTGAACAAAGGCTCAAGAACAACAAAAATCACACTTGAATGTAACACCAGCACAATGGGGCACAAAATTGCAAAAGGTTGGGACAAAGCAAGAATGTTCAAACGTCAACCCACGTTCGAACGTTCTCTGAAATCGTGTCAAGACCAACTACTGAGACATGGTGTGCTGCAGTCAACAAAGGGAAAATGCTGAGGTACTTGAGTACCACGTTCGAACGCCAACTCACGTTCGAACGTCCTTTGGAATCCTAAGAAGACTACACCACTAGAATCTAGCATGTTGTAGTAAAGAAAGAAGAACCATAGAATATGAGTACTTGAGTACAACGTTCGAATGCCACTCCATGTTCGAACATTGTCTTGAGTGACTAAGGACCAAGAGTGTAAGGTCAAAGTTATTCAAGACGTATGGCAGTGACCATCATAAAGACCACAGGCCACTTGAGTGGAAGGAATCAGTTTTCATCTGGCGTTCGAACTCCCTCAAAGCAAAAAAAATAGACAAAGTTCGAATGGAATCTCACGTTCGAACATCCCTAAAGAAAAGACAGACTTAACGTTCGAACGCCAGATCACGTTTGAACGTCCCCCTTCAGACTGCCTACAGAGTAGTTGATTGCCATGGGCAGTAAACACTATTCACTTATTCTCTCTTATCTCCTACCCCCTCCCCTTCCTTGCCTATAAATACTCACATGTTGGGAGCTTAAAGGACATTCTTCCTCTTGTAGAGAAAAGGGGGAGCAATCCTCATTCTTGTAAAGTAAAGAGTGTTTAGTAATCTAGTTCTTGAACATTTCATGTTTATGTTTTCATTTTGTATCAACCATGATGGAGGCTTAGACTCCCCTTGTAGTTGAAGTCTTTTATTTACTTATGCTAAGTCTTTACATTCATGTTGTGACAACCATGATGAAGGCTAAGACTCCCCTTATAATCGTACTTACTTCTATTTACAAAGTATCAAGAGAGATAGTTCATCTTTTGGCTGTGCTAAAAATCCTCCAAAAGTAACTGGCTTTCTTCTACTTTTATTGTTCATGTATTTCACTTCTATTGCTTGAGCATCCTTCTTTCTTAGAAAAGTAAAACTCTTTCACTTTTCTAGAGTTTTACCAAAGCCGTGAAGGGTGAAAAATGATTTACTTATTCTTCATTGAAGATAAGCTCTTTGTTTAGTTTGCTTTGCTTAGTAGCTCCTCTACTTAGAGCGATAAGTAGCATTCACTTTTCTATCTTTGCCAAGGCTATGAAAAACGAGTAGTTCCTCATTCACTCTTTAGTAAGAGGTGATGAATATGTAAAGATTATTTGGAAGTTATGTTTGTGCAACTTCTTCATGCTTTAATGCTTTATACTCCACCTGTTCATTGGATGATTCAATGTATCAAGCGAAGTTGAGGTACTTTGTATAACCAAGGTCTCCCTCTGTGATACGGATGACTCCTGCATAGAAAGATTCGTTGGTTCAAGACAAGTACCCCGGCTAGCTCTTCATGACAACCTTTCAATCCCACCATTATTGTGCTTTATTCAAAGAATGGATCATTAATGTCATGGTTGAATACCTTGTAGAAACACTTGCTTGTTTGTAGACGGGTTAAGTCTCGGCACAGACAATTCTTGTAAAATTCTAGAAAGACATCGAAATCATGTGCTTAATTCTCACAGTCCATCTTTATCTTCTTATTAACTTGCTGTTGACACGGGAGCTAATTGAGTTATAAAGCACAAACATAATAAAATGGATACTCTATTACATGTCCTGATTCTTGAGCTAAAGGGTGGCTGTTATATTTCGAGAATCTTATACTTTGTCTAGAAAACTCTTGAAAAGAATCTTCTATTCCATTCGAGAAAACCCCATCACTCCAAACTCTCGAAATTTCAAGTTACTTGGTCTCTATTATTGCTTACTTCAAGACACCAATCATAGTTCTCTGTGGATTCGACTCCGAACTTCACCAGATTATTACTACAACTTGACTGTCTACACTTGGGTGTACACATTTTGGATCAAGTCAAATACCTTGACAGTAGCTGGACCAGATGGTGGTCTTTGTCGTCGAAGTGGTGTTTTTCGTTGGATAAGATGGTGGGTGACTGGTTGGAGGATAGGAGATAGCAAATTTGAAAGGTCTTCGTCGGAGGAGATGTCTTCTTCGTCGGATGGTGGGTGACTGGTTGGAGGCTGCTACACCGAAGTGGTCTTCTTCGTCAGAGAGGTCTTCCTCGTAGGAGAAGTCTTCATTGTTGCATAAAATGGTAGGGGAGTGGTTAGAGGAGTGGAGAGAAGGATCTGAGATAGGGGTTTGAAAATGTGAAGTGGGATCTGTGATTTAGGAAAGTAGAAATTGATTTTATTCGCCTAAATTGTCAGTTGGAATGACACCTTTAAAGTCATCATTCCAAATGACGTTTTTAAGTTTAGCACCGTTACCAAAACCGTTAAATGAAAAACATCATTAAAACTGACTTTTTAAAAGGCATCACTTTGAATTACGTTTTTATTCATTATTATTACAAACTTTGTCAATTTTGTCAAGGTTAAAAACATTAGTTAAAATGACGTTTTAAACCATAAAGGCGTCATTCAAAATGACATTTTTAAAAAGGTGAAAATTGGGACTGAGTCCTCTTTAATGGACTAATAATGAATTGAGTCCGTCAAGGAAACTTATTTAGTGGTAAGTCTGTTTTTTATCTTACTAATAAGTACTTAAGTCCACTATTTTTTATATCACAAAAATACCCTTAACAGTGTTATTCTATTCAATTATAGAAACCTTAAAGATCTTGAAAGTAGCTTTAAATTAATTTCTTAAATTAGAAATTATTATCCCTTTATTCACTCCTAAATTGAAATTGAAATTTATTTTCTCTCTTGTTAAAAGAAGATCATTACCGCAGTACAACAAATCTTTCTCCTTATATTTCATTTCTTCCTCTATAGTATCAAAATCATTAGGGTTTGGGATATCATCAACAACTACCATATCTTTTACTATATTCTGGTCATCATGAACTTCTATGTCGTTGATTTTCAAGAAAAAAAAGGTTGAAAAACTTGCTCAATGTGTTATTAGTTTGATCCCCAATTTTATTTTTATATTTTTTGATAAATAATCCATAATGTTTTTCAATGTTTCATGTTACTATGATTTTTGTTGATCATGTTACTATTTTTTTCTAATTGACCGTGTTACCATTTTCTTTTCATGTTACTATTTTTTATTAAGCATGTTATTACTTTTTTAATGTTACTTTTTTCTATGCTTGGAGGCTTCTTCCTTTGGATATGAGTTTGAATGATATTATTTTTTTTTAATTTTGTTCAATGTTCCATATTGCCATTTTTTTTTGTTAAGTATTTTATTGTTTTTGTTAAGCATGTTACTATTTTTGTTGAACATACTACAATTGTTATTGATTTAAAATATTAATATTGAATGTTACTATTTTTTATGTTTAAATGTTAATATTTTTCTTATGTTTATTATTTTTTATATTTAAATGATAACTTTTATTTTTGTATTTGAATGTTACTATTTTATATATATATTGATCAAACTCTATCCGAAATCGAATTTCAACTATAATCTTTATGGATTTATAACAAAAAGAATTTGTTGTTAACAGAAAAGAAATTAATGAAGAATTTAATCTTCCTAAATATGAAGAATTTAGGAATTGGTATTTTAAAATCATGAGTCCTCAAGAACTTCAAAACTATAAAGAAATGTTTTACCTTTATACAGAAAAAGAAAAAAGGAAAATTCCTTTTGTTGACTGATTTTTAACTTATTATGCTTCACCCACAATGAAATATCTAAATGTAATTGAAAATTTTCAACATAAATGGAAAACTTTGGATGGAAAAACTATAAATAGTTTTTATACCCCAACAACTGAAGCTGTAAAATTAACTTCAACTGATAAAGGAGATATTATATTAAATACTTGTTTTACATCAAAAGAGGATGATATAGCTAAAAATATTTTCATGAGGCAAAATAATTGTCCAAATGTTTGCTTACAAGCTGTAGGCCAGAACTTAACTAAAATTGAAAATTTAATAAAAAATCAACACTCAGAAGCTTTGTCTTCCTAGTTCTTTAAAGATAATGACTTTGAATAGATTAATATAAAGCCACCCGTTGATACTTCCACTTTTAACCTGCATAATAAAGTGAAAGATGAGTTCATAAATGCACTCAAACAAAATTACAAAATTTATCATTAAATGTAATATCTCAGACAGCAAGTATAGAGCAATCTAAAAACTGAAGTTCAAAAATTTAAAGATTCTTTGCACCAAATGAAGATTGAAGAACTTAATAAAATCAGCTACTCTAACCCAAAACCTAATACATATCAGCAGGCACCTCCATTGAGGGCTTGTTATCAAAGATCTACCCCTCAAGATGTTTTATATGAAGAACAATTTTTAATTGATCAAAGTAGATATGATCCCTCTTCTATACTAGATATAAGGATAGATGCAAAACGAACAATGAAAGTTTTTATTTGACGCAAACTTATGTACAGAGTACACTTACAGTAGTAGTGCTGGAAGGTAGAAGATGGAGGTTTGTACAAGAGAGAAGGGTTTAGAGAAGGTGCAAAAGAAAGGGGAAGAAAGTGGGAGTAGGGAGAGTAGTGGGTACGAGATGCGGTCAAGGTGTGATGCTCCAAAGGTCGGGCCTGCATCCCTTTATATAAAAGTCGGACTTGAAATCCAGATTTCAAGCTAACCTATCTATTCACAATTTAATAATTTACATTGACGTCATTGCATACATCAACAATATTGTACATGCACTATACAAATACAATAATTTTATGGTGAGGTCATGGCGTGCATCACCCCTCCAAGGTCGGCTTTATCCAAGACTTCAGTTTTATCTGATTATTTTCTATAAAACAGATTATAAAGCATATTACCGTTATCATCATGAATGTTTATCTTCATATCATCATTTAGTAAATCTTTATTAATAGATATATCACCTTTAATAGGGGTATATCTCTGGGAATCCATAAAGTCGTCATTAGAGTTAATAGAAGTCGGGGTTTTCCTTTCATCTTCCTCAACTTTATCTTTCCCTTTGCCTTTTACGGCAACTGTTGGAGTGTTAGCGAGATCCATCTTTTCAGTTTTACCCATTCCAAATGTAGACATTACCTAAAGATGCATCTCCTCCATAACTGCTACTCTAAGCTGCTCAGTATTTAAATGAGATTTTTCTTTTTTTATTTGTTCTTTAAGAACTTCAGCAGGATTGAAATTAGGTGCAGTATTTATACTAGTAGTGAGAACAATGGATGTAGAAGTTGAAGCTTTATCTTCCTCTTTATCTATGTCTTTAAAACATTCCACTATAACTTGACATTTAGATTCAAGCGGATAATTATTCCAGAAATGAACATGGTATTCCCTGATTAATCTGGGATATCCGTTTTGATTAAAATCACAAACCAAAGTCCACACCCAAATCCATGGAACAAAGAATTCGAGTGAGAAGTTAATAATTGGCTTTGTTGCTATATCATTATCCTTCAAGGATGGACTTTTGTCTTTATACAAGTCAAATAATTTTTTCATAGGTTCAGGGTATATCCTGTCAATATTAGCCAGGAAGACATTAAATATTTTACAAAAGGAATTACTCTCCACATATGGAGATTATTTTAAGGCTTGAGAGATTTTAGATAGAGTTTTATCTCTTTTAACAGTATTTTTACTGTCACTTTTATGTGACGATTCTTCATCACCTTTATGTGACGTTTCTTTTCTAGTAAGTGGATTAGCTTTAAGATAATAAATATCTTTAAATTTTTCAAGAACATAATAAGCATCTTTTTATGCATCAGGTTCATAATAAGCATCTTTATATGCGTCAAGTTCATCTGATAAATAATATACATTTTTATATGCATGAATGAGGATTCTTATTGGAATTCCTCCAATTTTTTTTCCTATATGAGATAGATAAAATCATTTGGGACTATATTCTCCAGCCAATATCTTAATCTCCAATCAAAATACAATTCATTAATTTCAAGTAGGAGACGAAATTTAGAAGAATCTCTTTTAGTTCTTGCGATACTTAATAAGAAAATAGAGATATCATCAATTAGTTGATCTTCCATAGCTTTGCAGTATAGACACCAAAGTGAAATCCAGTAAGAATTAATATGCCAAGTAGAGACAAAACTAAAAATATCTTCTCCTGCATAATCACAAATACAATCAAGAAGTTCTAGGGATTTGGCAATAGGGATCAAAGAAAATGAATCATTGCTAGGATTCATTTCTGGAACTCCTTGCTTATGTTCTGCAATAAAACTTTTAGAGGAGTTAGAAATTAATAAATCACAATAGTTTTCTTTATAGATTAGATTTTCTTTTATTTGATTTAGCAATTTTATTTGGGGTGGAGTTATAAACTCAAACATAATCTGGTGACAATTTATAGTGGTCAATATCCCTTTTGAATCAATTCTTTCTATAGGTTCAATTAAAGATAAAAATGATGTATCCAAAATTACTAATTGATTTAAATTATCAATAAGTATAAAAGTTGTAGGAATACAAATTCCTTCATTACATATATAAACATTAGAAAGTTTAAAGTTTATATTTAATTTTGAACTATCAGTAGTACTTACTAACTGAGTAGTTTTTTCAAAATATTTAATTAGAATTAATCCTACTATCATACAATTCATATCTGCTCCGCTGTCAATTAAAGTATTTGTTTCAACAGTAAATTTAGAATTTATTAGTAATATTATTTTAACATGCCATTTCTAATAAGTTATTTTTTTCTAATTCATTTAAATATTCATTATTGGAAAAGTTTAATGCCTTTATGTCATCTTCTTTAATTGGTAATTTTTCAAAGCTAAAAGTCTTTGTTTTATGACTTTTATGTCATCTTTAAGATAATGAATCTCTTTTCTTAAATCTTGTATCGTAGTGAGAGAAACCCCTTTTAGATGTGGGGGATTATCAATCATGATTTCTGTTCTATTAAGGACTTCTTTTAAGGAATAAGATTGAGATATATTAGGCCTTTTGTCTTCTGGATTTATTTCTAAATATTGTTCAATAGCTTTTTTCTTAAAATCTGAATATTGAATTTTATTTATAAGATCAAGAATTGATGTTTGTAACTTAGTTAAAGTATTTATACTTAATTCATTCATATCTAAAATAGTTTTATAGTAATTAGTTTCTGCTTTATAGTGTGAAGAATAAGTTTTATCTTGCTCTAAATTTTCTTTATCTGAGGATGAATTGCTAATTTCATTAATATTATATTCCTCTTCAGAGAAAGAATCACTATAAAAGTCTTCGGGATCACTTTCTGAGTTTAAAACAAGTTTTAAAATTCCTATTTTTTTTGGCAAATAAGCTAAACAATCCAGATATAAATTTTTTTTCAAAAATTCATTATTAGCATTTGTTCTTAATAAAAATTTTGCCAAAAATACATCTTTATACCATCTAAAATGTGTTACGGTGAGGAATCTTAAATTCATTAACAGTTCTTTGCTTTTATCAATATTTTAAAAACTTGCTCCAACAAAGTGTTTTAATATAGTTTGTATTAAAGTATAAATGACATCTTCTTGAGTGGTTATACTCTCATCTTTGGCTGTTATAATTTTTACTGCATTTAAAACTTCATTTCGTTGAATTTGATTTAAATAATTATCTCACCAGTCTTTTAATTGGCCGATAAATCCTGCATTTATGAATTTAGCATTATTATGATATGAATTATGATTAGCCCGACATATCGAGACGTACATTAAGATTTTGTGTAGAACTTGATAAATTAAATATTCTGACATGCCATTAATATTCCATTATAAATAGAATAGATATCATATCCACTTTGATCAATTAAAAATCGTTCTTCATATAAAATATCTTGAGGGGTAGATCTTTGATAATATGCCCTCAATGGAGGTGTCTGCTGATATGTATTAGGTTTTTGAGTTAGAGTGGTCGATTTTATTAAGTTTTTCAATCTTCATTTGGTGCAAAGAATCTTCAAATTTTTGAACTTCAATTTCCGATTGCTCTATACTTGATGTATGAGATATTGCATTTAATAATAATTTTGTAATTTATGTTTGAGTGCATTTATGAACTCATCTTCCACTTTATTATGCAGGTTAAATGTGGAAGTATCAATGGGTGGCTTTATATTAACCAGTTCAAAGTCATTATCTTTAAAGAACTGGGAAGACGAAGCTTCGGAGTGTTGATTTTTTATTAAATTTTCAATTTTAGTTAGGTATTAGCCTACAGCTTGTAAGGAAACATTTATATAATTATTTTGCCATATGAAAATATTTTTAGCTATATCATCCTCTTTTGATGTATAACAAGCATTTAATACAATATCTCCTTTATCAGTTGAAGTTAATTTTACAGCTTCAGTTGTTGGGGGATAAAAACATACAAAGTTTCTCATTTATGTTGAAATTTTTCAATCACATTTAGATATTACATAGTGAGTGGAGTATAATTGGTTAAAAACCAGTTAAAAAAAAAGTATTACCCTTTTTTCCCTTTTTATATAAAGGTAAAATATTTCTTTGTAGTTTTGAAGTTCTTGAGGACTCATTATTTTAAAATACCAATTCCTAAATTCTTCATATTTACAAAGATTAAATTCTTTATTAATTTATTTTCTATTAACAACAAATTCTTTTTGGTGTAAGTCAATAAAGATTATAGTTGAAATCTGATTTCAGATGGAGTTGGATCAATATCTTCTTCAAGAGAAGATTCATTAAAAATTTATTTATCTTGTCTATAAATTCCATGTGAAATATTTTTTGAAATTTTAATTCCTTTAATTATGGGTTCTTTATCTCTTATTCGATTAGGGACCGAGGAAGTAGATCTTCTAGTGGGAGTATAATAAACTGATAAAGTTTCTGATTTATCAAAAGATTTAAAATAATTTATAGAATTAGTTCTAGAAAATTTTATCATAACATCACCCTGAGATAATTGGGCAATTTGAGTTATTTCTTCATTTATTTATGATATTTTAGAAACTACGGACTCCAATTGCCAAGTTTCTGATAACTGGATTTTTGACAATTTAATAGTTTTAGGGACTTCAATTTTATTTTTAATCATATTTGTTTCAATTAAAGTTGTTTGTCCTTTATGGTTATGGAGTTTAGCTTCTGTACACAAAGTATTTATGACTTTATAATATACTCTATATGTGAAAGTATTTATATTTGTTCCATCTTTATAATTATATCTGTAAGTTTTAATACTACACGTCAAAACATCTAGAATATTTTTATCTGATAAAGATACAGAAAGATTAGGAAGACAGTTAAAATAAACTGGACCAGTACTGAAGTTGGATTGCATAACACCCATTAAAGATTGATCAAAATCAAGACATCTAACATCTCTTAGAGCTAACATAAAATAGACATTTAATCCTCGAAGAGTTAATGGTTTTAAAGCAACTTGAACTAATCCAATATGCAAAAATTTATAATTTTCTTGAACTTTTAAGACTTCCTTTTTAGTTAAAAGTTGTAAAATATCTTTATTCTGATCAATAGTCCTTTCAACTGTTTTAATTGTTAAACTCGATTTAAAATCAAAAGTATCAAATTATAAATTTTCTTAGAGGGGTACTAGGATATATCCCAATTATGTAATTTATTTTTAATATTAGAGAGTTCTATTTCTTCCATATTTTTAACATAATCATCTTTATGATAAATTTTAATTTAAATAAGCTTAATGCCATGTTTGGTAGATAACTTATATGTTTCTCTATTGACTTATATGTTTCTCTATTACCTTCTTCTGGTTGTTACTGTAATTCGTCTTTTAATTCTTCTACAGTACTACTATAGGGTACAATGAATTTTGCTATTATTATTCTCATTGTGTTTCTTTTCTACATCCTACTCTTGCTATCAACAATTTACTAGGAATACAAACGGCCTCAATCTTTCACTCAAACAACGGCCAAACATCGTACACACGACTTTGGTGCAGACCCATAGGAATAAAAGAAAAACATTATAACAAAATGACCTAACAAGTTCAGAGTAGCAATAGTATAAGAGAATTAAATCAAAATTACATAAGCAGCAAAAATTAGTAATAGATTTGCATATAAATTAACAAAATATATTTAAGCTATCATGTTCTTTCCCAAGAAGGGAAAGATAACGTTAATGGTTTATAGCAAGATTATATCTATATATATATATATATATATATATATATATATATATATATATATATATATATATATATATATAGTCCTAACCTACATATGAATATATAGATATGAGAGAAAAAATATTTAATATTAGTTAAACTCCTAAAATTTAATAATTTTTAATTTTTAGTTTTATTTCACTTCTAAAGGGAAGAGATAATCTGGTACAATTGACAAAAAATAAATTTTATAACAAATAAATTTCTTTGACGAACGTAATTAACCGCTAAATTTTTTTTTTAAAAAAAGAGACTAAGTTTAAAATTAATTGAATTTAGAAATAAAGTTTCTGGGGTGGCTAATTTTTGCCAAAAGTTCTCCTTTCACTCTAAGTAAACTTTTGTCGGCTGGGTGTTAATATATCATGAATCTTCAGAATGTGGAGGAACCAGGGATTCAAAACTCGTCAATAGCCATTCAAAAATGAACAATACTTTTCGGTGACATTAGTAATTTATGGTATCAGATTGATGGGTACCGAAATTCAATCACTGATTTTAGTTTAGATGATTTGCAACCAAAAATTAAAAGAATAATAAATAAAAAAAAAAACAATACAACAGAAACACTTTACACACGTCAAAATTTTACTGGATGAAAAGTAGAAATACAGCTACGAGACCCCATCATATAACAAAGAAGCATGTGGGATGGCCAAAAGGGGAAAGGGAAAAGGAAAAGAACCTTCGGCAGTGCAGTTAATAATGTGCGATGACCCAAGGGGAAAAAAGAAATAATAAACAAAAGAAAATGCAGTCCATCCGAGTTGGTAGAAGCTGTGTGTGGTGAGGAATTCAAAAACAAGAATGACCGCATTTCATGAATTTTAATGGCTACAGTTTTTAAAGCATTATCAGTTGGCAAACATGATGACTATTGATTTGTTCAAACCTTCAAGCATAGTCTCTCATCATTACAAGCAACTAACAGAGAGAGAGAGAGAGTTGAGATCTAAAAGAGAAAAAAAGAATTTCGATTGGAAACCTACTTCAATTGAATTGCAAGCAAAATCCCAATGGGAGAAATCAAAACTAAATTTAGAAGAAGGGTAAGGAAAACAAAGGGAAGCATTTTAATTCTTCTATTCTCCTTTAATAAGACCGTGGGCTGCTGATACAGTGGGAAGAGCAGGGATTGCTCCCTTCTTGGTGGTAGTGATGGCTCCACATGCACATGCAAATCTCAGAACTTCCCTCAACCTTGCTTCATCCTGCAAATATAAGAAACCATGTTACTCAATTTTCTTTTTCTTTCTGGAACGTGAAGTCATGTAATTAAATTTTCACCTAAAGAAGCGGAAGAAATAAATATTGGTGCTGGTATCTCTCTTGTATTAGTAGGTTGCTGGACTAGTAAAACACACGACACGACAGACCACTTACGTAAAGAATAACAGTTTTAATACTTGCCTCCAGTATGGCTTGGTCATCGACGATCTTGCATAAAAGAGCACCAACGAAGGAGTCACCAGCCCCGGTTGTATCCACTGTTTTGACATGAAAAGCTTCCACACCTCCATGGAAATTCTGTATTGTGCACGTATGGGAAATTTTCTCAAATGTTAGAAAGGAAGGAAAAAAAATATTTAGACTAACAGTTTTCTGAACTTACTGGAATTTGACTTGTGACAGAAACTTCTTATTAAACCAGTTCTAGCTAGTATAAATCAGGATTTACAAGCTTCCTTTCTATGAGAACATCCAGTTCAATTCATACTGTATAAACAGATAATTTTAATCTGGTTTCTAAGTTAGGCACTTCCAGAGTTCTTCAAGTCATGCAGAGGGTTCAACTGGGTCGGGCATATTAAGCGGAATGTGAAACATCCTCACCTAAATCACTCTTTCACTAAATCAGAAGCTATCGAGACAACCACTTAGTCACATGCAATTTAAATAGCATTTAAGACGTTATTTATAAGGACAAAACCCACAGAATATTTTATGTTGCTCGGATATTGGGAGCAGCAAATCTTCAAAACCAAGGAGGGGAGTGGGGCTAGCACTACCTTTTTTTTAAAAATATTTATGGGACATTGAGGTTCAAACCCGTGACTTAATAGTCCAATAGTCCAAAAACGGGCGGCGTTGGCTATTAGACCATCTGTTGATCCTCAAACGCTGCGGGCTACCACTACCTATTGCACTAAAATTTCACAATTAGCATACACAATCAAAAAAGAAATACGCAACAAGAAGCATGATTTTAGATCATTATATTATGGCATCATTGCATAAAACACAATAGAACTGGCAATTCCAATGCTAAATGTCAAATTTAATGGTTATTTAACCAAAAAAAAATCTATTTTCAACCGTAGTGTAATATTTAATGGCAACTCCAATACCTTAGTGTAATATTTGCAACCATTTTCTCCGAGGGTCACCAAGAGAAGCTTCAAATTTGGGTGCCACAATGACATTGTAGACTCATCATCAATCTTATCACTGCCTGTGAGAAATTCTAGCTCCACGTCGCTAACCTTGATCACATCTGCCTTGTCCCATATACTCATTATCTGCTCACGCGCCTCCTCGGCCGACGGCCACAATGGTAGCCGGAGGTTGGGATCGTAAGAGAGCAAAGCTCCGGCATCCTTCGCCGCCTCCATAGCCTTTAAATGTGCTGATCGGCATGGCTCCACGATCAAGCTGATTGACCCATAGTGGAAGACTTTTGCCTACATTGAAATAATAAAACAAACCATTAGATATGGCTGACCTTAAAATTTGGGTTAATTAGTAAGTTTATTTTTAAGGGTTGATTACAATTTGCCCCCTTCAAATTTGGGTTATCTTACAATTAACTTCTTGTGGTTTTAAATTAGATAAATTTCCCCTCAATTTTTCACTGTGTTTCAATTAACTCCAACCATTAATTTTCAATGTTAAAAGTGACGGAAAAGACAAAAGTACCATTGACAGAAACCTGAATTACGACAACTACTTGTCTATTTCACTGGAGGAAGGAGGGAAGGGATTTCCAAGGTGTTATAGCTGGGGAACATGGTTTCTGCGAGGGAGTCATGAGGAATGAGTTTAGTTTTTAGATTTTTATCCCTATTTTTAAAGGATTTGATTGTAGAATTTAGATAGCATACAAATTACAGATAGACTTATTAAACATGACAAATAAATAAGTCCACAAAAATTTGATTAACTGCAATAAAACTTATGGGAATTTTATAGTACCATCAACATACCAAAAGTTATAATTTTTTCATATAAAATAATAATTGATCATACCCATATAAAATCTTTTTGAAGGTACCATAGAGTTTCCCAGAACTTATATTGGATATCAGTTTTTGATATTCGATCAAATCCGTAGCATTGACGGTGAGAAACGCAAGACTCCAGAACATGTACAGCTCGTTCAATTAGTGAGGTGTTTTCACAATTTCAAGGCATTGGAAAGTGCGGAGGTGCATTACGCCAGGATGGACACCCTAGTACATTTCCACCTACTACCCTTTTGAAGCAACTATGCGTTTTCTGATGGAAAATTCGTATCATTCCACTTATTTTTTATTTTTTGATATCTACGTTACTTTTTAGATAGAATTTAGGAAAAATTTTAACCACTCTCCCTCTAGTTTACTATATTTTTAAGGACATTCCTTCTATTTTTTAAATCTTCACTGACACTCCCTATCAGATTAAAAATATTAACTATAATACAATTTTACTAAATTTCTCATGATATATTTGAGAACAAACTTTATAGACACCCTCTCTAGATAAACAAATCTTCAATGAGACTCACTCTTTTTTGTAATTTTTTTTTCCGTATTAAAATTTGGGCCAATTAAATTTCGATTCAAGTTAATTAAAATTTATTTTTTTACATATTAAAATTTGAACCGATTAAAAATTATATTTTTATGTATTAAAATTTGAACTAATTAAAATTTTAATCAGCCTAAATTTTAATACATAAAAAAAATATAAATTTTAATAAATCAAATTTTAATTAACACTAATTTTAATAAGTAAAAAAATATAAATTTTAATAGACTCAAAAACGAAATTTAATTAACGTCAATAACTCGGGTAGAGTTTAAATCAACTCAAATTTTAATATGTAAAAAATAAATTTTAATAACCTCAAATTTTAATACGTTAAAAAAAATAAAATTTAATCAGCTTTAATCGAATTTTAATTGATTCAAATTTTAATATGGAGAAAAATAAATTTTAATCAGTTAGAATTTTAATAAAATTTTATCTAGAAAAATTACTTGATGTTGATGTAGGGGCATTTTTTGTATTTTAGATGATTTTTTTTTTGGTTAGAAATGATAGTTTAATGGTAGGAGTGTTGGTGAAGTTTAAATATAAACTAGAATGAGTGTCAGTAATGTTTTTGATAACAGATAAGGTGTCCTTGAATATATAATAAACTAAGAGGGGTGTAGTTGAAATTTTTCCTAGAATTTATTAATTTTTTAGGTGCACTCATTTTTTGAGTTTATTTACTATTTTTTGATTAGATTAAAAAAAAAAAAGGAAAACAAGCCAAAAGTCCACATTTAGATTTTTTTGGGCTTGCCTAAATATTTTTAAGATAAAAAATCCATAAAATCAGCACTTGGCAAAATACCTTTAATTAAAATAATATTTAAATAAACTATTTAAGGTACTTATTCTTTTAACAAAAGGAAATTAAATAAAATGGTGAGCATGCATAGATACTTCAATTTTTTTGAGTGAATTATGGAAGGTATTTGTGGCGTAGCAGCGGTGGCACATCGAGATTATAAAAATAAATAAAGATATAAAAAATACAAACCGACACTTCTTTTGAAGGGACATATGTCCTTAGAAAACGCATAGTCGCTGTCAAAAGGGTATGTAGGGACATATGTCCTTAGAAATGTCCTATGTAGGCACATATGTAGGGACTATTTTCTCATGTAGGGACATATGTCCTTAGAAAGGTACTATGGTACTGAAAGGAAAAATAAGATTTGGTAAAAAATTTTAAAAATTCATAAAGTAGTACTTCTTAGTGAGAATTTTTCTTAAGTCTATTTTAATGACCTATTTTGTCAATTAACATTAAAAAAAAACCCTATTTTGTCAATTAATTCAAGTAAGGACTTTTTTAAGTGACTAAATCTAACTCATTTAACATTTTTTGTTCTCTAAATTGAACTGATTATGCCATTTTTTTATTTATTACGAGAATCACTACATTTGACATTCACATATTTTATGGCACATTTGTTGTTTGGTAAAAAGGATCATCGAAATCCAAATAATATATATACCAAATTTTTTTTTGTTAGGTTCGGTTGAAATCACTGAAACAAAAGAAAAACAATACGGATTGAACTTCATATAATTCAATCAGACATTCAACATCACAAAATCGAAATAGAAAAATCATCCAAAATTCACAAATCTAAATAAAGATCTTTTAAAAATTTCATCAAACACTTTTAAATTTTATTCAAATTTTATATATCAAACAATCGATTTAAAAAGTAAAAAAAAAAACACACACCTGCACACACACACACGCCAGAGATATATATATATATACATCCAATTCAATTATAATTCTAAATTCCAGAATTAATCTTTATATTTTAGAATCAATCTAAGATTTTTTAGAGCAATTAAAAAAAGGCTTATACAGTTACAACTTTAACTATAATTTTTTTTTGTTGGGGGGGGGGGGGGGGGGTAATAGTTGTCGTGCCTCGAAAGAAGGCAAACCGTGATTGACTGAGTCAAAATTCCCTCAACGTTTCCTATCTCCATGGCATTACCATATATTTATGACAAAATAATTAAATACTTCACGATATTAAAAATACTATGCAGCCCAAGTCTTAGCTCAAATTTTATATTCTAAATAAATTTGCACCACAGACTAATTGAAAAAATTAATTTTTTGGGCCCCACAACAGAATATGTGTGATTTAAATGTATTTAAGATAAAAAAAAATGTAAAATAGACTACATCCCGTTTGGATGATAGTAATCCTAATCGAAACTAAGCATCTCATTTTTGATAAACTGATACCTGAATTTAAAAAATTGTAATAATATTTTATTTAGTATTTAATGTCGTTAATAATTTAGTATATGAATGAATATCTATTTCATTATTGTTTTTAGCAATGAACTTTATTTTAGGAAGAAACATGATTTTAAAAAGATAGCTTAGCTTTAGCAATAAACTAAATTTTTGAAAGGCTTTGAATTTGATTTTTTTTTTTTTGAATACCCAATTAAGTTGGGCATGAGATTACTATCCTTGATGGTGGATTTAAGATTCTCATCGTCATTGAAAATTTGATTTCAATGGCAATTTTATTCCCGCTATAAAGTATCGACTCATCAGTTTGGCAATTCATAGATTTAGGAATGAAATTAGCATTCCTAACTAAAATTACCGCCATTCAAATAGAGCCTAAAATTTTGTCATAAAAACCAAACTTAAACAAACATTACAATTAAATAGGTAATATGTCATAATAAATATTAGAATTTATATTTAAATCAATAATAAATATAATAGTCACATCATTAAATTAAAATTTTAAATTAATTTTTTGTTATACAAAATTTGGGCTATGACCTCTAAAAAAATTGGTTATTAGATGATGGGTCCTCATCGTAGTTGGAGGGTAGATTTTTATAAATTATATTTTATAATACGGTATAAAGAATTTTCGACTTATCCCCAAATTCATAAATGATAGTCTGTGACAAATACTTACAGATCTAATAAGCTCAAGATTTAATTCCTCCGGCGTTAACAGCATGTCGGCACTGGGGTTCCTGTAGAACATGAACTCACGCTCACCGTCGGCACGTAGAGTCACGAACGCCAGAGCAGTCCTCGCACCTTTGTCGAAGTTGATCCCATCGCCGGAAACACCATTCTCTTTCAGTATACCTGCGAGCATGTGACCGAACTCGTCGTCGCCGAGCTTGCCGACAAAGGCGGCTCTACCACCTAGCCGAGTCACGGCTATAGCCACGTTCGCCGGAGCACCGCCTGGGGCTTTGAGAAAGCCAGGTGCTTCAGCGAGTGATACACCGGAGACTGTGGGGACGAAGTCGATCAACATCTCACCAAAGCTCACGATCAGACCTTTTGATGATGCTGATGATCCATTGTTCATTGCCATGACGATGATGATAGAGACAGAAAATATATGTATGTATATGTGTCTATGCAGAGAGATTGGAGAGAATAGAAAGAGTAAAACGAGGAAATGAAGCGTTTTATACAGACGGAAACGCAGAGTGAGAGAGAGAGCTAATTATAGTTAGAATAGGAAAAGGACTAAACGATTAACCTAATTCATGAATTCAAGTTTTTAAATTAATTGTTTTAATTTATTTAACATTTTTCTTGCTAAAATTTTATCCAAACTTCCAAATTGTGGGGATTTGGGGATTGCGGATCCAGCTCATCTTTTATTAATTTTTACTGTAAATGTGTTATTAGCAAAATAGATATTATTTTGTGCAAAAAAAAGTCGTTTTATTTAACAAAACAAGAATAGTTTGTCTGACACCTCGTATCCAGGAAGTACAAATTTGGTGAACAATTATTTATGCGATAGATCATGCACATGTATAATATGTAAATTGATAATGATAAATTAAGCACAAGCTCAACAGAGAAACTTTGTTGCTTAGAGGAGGAGCTCCATGGCTCGGAAAGGCCCTCGACTCATTGCTCGCTAACGTTCTAACTCGACAACTTCTTAGTTCGACATAGTTTGATCAATTCAAGCCAGTTGAGTTATTCACGTTAGAAGGCGTCATCTTCTGTTCCACTTTTAGTGTCACCTCATTCAAATAATTGATGAGGATTTTCCAACGGTCTAATCTTTTGACCTATAAAAAGGCCAAGCTGAGCATTATCCAAGTAAATTGATTACTCTCAGCATCTTTTTTTACTTTATTATTGAAATATCGACCACTGGAATCCCCCGGTTCCTCGACTTCTCTTGTAGGAATAGTCCCGCCGATCGCCAAGTCACAACTCTAGTCATCCACCACAGTGAACAGTTTTTGGAATCAACATGAACTTTCATTGTAGATATTAAAAAAATCAAAAATTTTAATTCAAAATGTCTAAACTTAGGTTGTTTTGCCAGAGTTTATTTCAATATGCAATGAAATATTTAGTCCACTCATTAATAAAAAAGAGAGAAGAGTATCATATCGATTATTGAAACTCGACTCAAAATGGTACATAAGGGGTGAACAAATTTTCACCTACTCGGACACAACTTTACTAATGTTTGATTTGTAAGATCAAATGGTTAACTTTTACTCCTCCATTTTGTGGATTATACAAGGTATTGTGATTATTTATAACAAGAAATTTCAAATGAGCAACAAAGTCAATAAATTCATAACAAATTAGAATCTTTTTTACGTAGTTACTAGTTGTTGTACACGCGCACTACACGTGGAACATTTTAGGCAATAAATAAAATCATAATTCACAATTCCAATTTAAGGGAATTAGAAGTCTCAACTTCTAATGATGAATAACATAGCATCTGGCAGAAAAAAATGAAACTAACATGGCAGAATGGAACCATAAGCTTACCTTTAACATATTGCAACAAGAAAATATTGCAATACAAAATACTGTTCAAACTTGATAATATTGGTCTATGCTTCAGAGGTCAAGAACATTCCTCAATTTGAAATAAATAAGGTGTTCACCCGTAAGTTCTATCTCTATATTTGTAGAATACCTTTCATTCTTTAACAAAGAGCCCAAATTACTCATGTAACGCTTTCCACGTAGAGCCGTCCTTGAAATCAGAGCCTACAGTCTTAGCCAAATAACTGAAGAAAATTACAATGAATCAGGGAAAAAAAAACAAAATTACAATGAAACAATAACATAGTTGATTAATCTCATGTCTAATATACGAAGTAGACACACTATAATCTGATTACTGTAAATGATAATTGACAACTCATTTAATTGGTCATCTACACTCATAGCTCAACACAAATGAAAAAGCAACATCAGTTTCCTATTATTACATATATGACCTTTCAATTTTAAAATTATTGAAAATTAATTTTTTTTATTTGAACAATAGAGAAAATTGTTGAAAACTATAAAGTTGGTACTTGATATATAAATAAGTCTAGGCTTGTATTTTTTAAGGCGTGAGGTCCAACTCAACTGAATTTTTAAGGCGAGAGGTGTAAACTAATTTTTATCTTTTTTAATAGGACAATATTTACCATTGTGCCTTGCACTTTACCCAAGAAAGAGCCATTGTCTTTCTCGTGAGTGAATCTAGCTCTTCTTACATAGAAATCCACCACCACCAACACCACCACCCTGCCCCCGACAGTGAACTAAAAAATTTAGCTCCTCTTCAATACACAATATATAACAAATCACATTAAGCTTCTTAGTTCATTTTCATTGAGTACACTACTGTGTAGTTCACCATCGGTTGGTGTAGGGAGTAGGGGGTAGGGAGTTGGTGGTGGTGGGCTATGACGGAAGTTTTTAAATAACCTCTTTTATTAAGGATATTTTTGTCAACTATGTATTTTATGAACATTTCGCCTTAAAAGTGTTCAAGGCGGACATCTCACCTTAAAAGTGATCACTTTGTACATGTCACCTGAGTTCCCTTAAAATTATGGGTTGATTATAATTTGCCCCGTTCAATTTTAAGTCATATTGCAATTAATTACCTCTAATTTTAATTTTAACAATTAGTCTCTTAAAGTTTTCAGATGACTAAACTAACTAACAGGGATGGTTTGAAAAAGCAATATTACTAATGTAAGAGGTAAAAAGATTACCTCTTACAATAGGATCTGATTTTTGGTTGAACTATGTGTATGTTATGCAATTCCCCTTACAAAATGAATAAACTGCCAAGGACCGGAGTGGACCGATCGAAGGCATTTCTATACATAAGTCAGTAGCGGATAGAGACAAAGGACACAATAGGGAAAACTGTGCGTCCCTCTCTTGAACCTTATCAGTACCTTTTATAAGATTCCTCAGCCTTTTTGCTTTAGGGTTCCTTCTGCTTGCAATGTGAGGTGGTATACCCCCATTACGTCAGACTTTTGGTTATACCTTACCGAAATCTCTCTAACATTCTGTAATCAGCTAGTGTTTTGGATTCAGTAACGATGATTTGCCATTACTTTAGCAACTTACTTATCTTATCCATTCAATTTTCTGAATGATCGATAATTACTTCGCTTAACTCGGACCAATCTATTCACAACTTAACAATTCTCGACCTAGTTAATTGAGCATACCTTAACACTGCCCGAGCTGTTCAAATCTTAGTCAAGCTTGGCCTAACCAACCGAGCATGCCTAGTAAATGGTCATTTATTCTTGACTTGACCTCAATTAACTCGGTCTTGTCTTGCCACTACTTTGAGCCATCAATATCTTAAATGCACACATAATCTTGTTACATGCGCAAATCATTACACTAAGATACATGGTCATAATATCATGCCCCTTCACTTGCCCCTAGGAAACATACACCATGTTGCATACATCTGGCGGTCGTTTCATATACCACTATTGATGATTACCTGGTTTCTTAAGCCATACATCCCTCTTGTCTTAGTTTGAAATTGTACCTTCCATTTAATGCTCTCTCCTTCGGTATTCAGGTGTTGCTTCCGTTGGTAGTTATTCATCTCCTTTAAAAAGGGGTTCCTTAGCATCTTTTATTTGCCTCCATTCTTCAAATCTTCTCATTTTCTGAAAATTTTCTTCTGCCCCTTGCTCCATTGTTGGGATTTTCTGCTGTCTTTCTTAAATGGCTCCTTTTACAACTCCAAAAATTCCAAATTTTAGAGTCAAATACAACATCCCTGATGATGTAGAAGTTCGCGTAGCTGGAATAGATGAACCTTTGATTGGGACCAAAGAATCTATCCCCATTTATACCAGCTCCATTACTGAGGGTGGTATACGATTTCCATTTCATCCTCTTCTTCTATGGGTCCTTTCCTTGTTGAAGCTTTGCCCCATCCAGTGCTGCCCTAACTTTTTCAAAATAGTGATGGGGGTCACAGCACTCAATGATCTCCTAGGATTGAGCCTAGTCCTTTACTACTATATCATTAAACTAGCAGGGGGACAACTACTATCTTGCAGTCAGGAGGAGGGTCGCTACTTAGTGACCCATTTGCTAGACTCAAATAAAGGTCATGAGAACAATATGATCTATGTTTCTGGGAATTGGGAGTACAAAGCTGGTGAATGTCCTTCCTAAAGATAACCCTTTGAAGAAGGCGTACCAGGTAATTGAAGTTATGCTACTGGGCTGTCTCTCTCCCTTTTTTTTCATGCATTGTTCAATATTTTTCTCTTACATGGAATCTTTTTGTGGGTGAGATTGTTAAAGGGAAGATCTCAAAACATTCTGTGAAGATGGAGGAACTGAAGAGGGTATGGTCTTTCAACGATAACCTTTTTTGTTGAGCTGCTTGTGTGCTGCTAGGCTATGCTCCAACTTACACCTCCTTTATTGTTGTTCCTAACTGCCCCTAACACCACTCTCGTTGTTGACCATGAAGCTCTCTAAGCTGTGCAAGCTCAAACTCCTCGTTCTCATAAGAAATCTATCCCTACTGTTTTTCGACATGAACAGGCTAGAGAGGAATTTCCTTGACTTCTTGTCTCATGTTGATACTTTCGAGCATACTCCTACTCCGTCTTAAGACTCCTTGACCTCTGATGGACTAGCTTGGCAAAGTCAAATCGAGATTGAGCCAATGACTATTCCGGATGACTCC
>CAUOFW020003147.1:0-12388 GCA_963454935.2 Ilex paraguariensis
GTTAAATTAACAACAATAATTAATCCAGTCAGCATTTAAGTTCACGTACCATTGTGCCGAATATGATTGTAAGACTTAGAATCCTAGTTGACGGCTTAGCTGTCTTTTGACAGATGGCGATTTTCCTTAAATTCTGTCAGGTGACCGTTTCGGATTTAAGATACCATAGAATCTCCACCGTGTCCAAATCAAACACCATCAGTAATAAGTAGAACAGTAATGTTAGAGTGACGGAATTTTGACATATAATAGTCCCATTCAGTATCTACGCACATTCATGTTGGCATTTAATAGTCGCAGATTTTTAGCTTTTCAATTTCATGGTTATATTAGCTTCTGAAGAATATCAAACACCTTGAAATCATTTCCATGGCGGAGAATCATGAAGATTCAGTCATGGAGTCGCCGGCTTCCGTTGACTGCGCTATCAAACAAGTCGACTTGACAGTGCCCAAAGCGATGATCCCAACATGCCGGTGCTCACATTCAGAATGTGGTTCTTGGGGATCACTGCGTGTGTTTTGTTATATTTTGTGAACCAGTTTTTCTGGTACAGGACTGAACCATTAACGATTAGCTCAATATCAGCTCAGATTGCTGTCGTGCCACTGGGGCACTTAATGGCGAGAACCCTTATGAATCGCGTTTTCTTGAAGGGTTCTTGGAGGGAATTTTCCATGAATCCGGGGCCGTTTAATATCAAAGAGCATGTTTTGATTACCATCTTTGCAAATGCCGGTGCCGGAACTGTTTATGCCACTCATATATTAAGTGCTGTCAAGCTTTACTACAAGAGGAGACTCACGTTTATCCCTGCCTTTCTTGTTATGCTTACCACACAGGTGCCCTTCTCTTTCAATCTCTCTCCAAGTTCAACATATTTATATGTTCCTAGATAGAATGTTATTGAACATCTCAATGATTTTGTCTAAAAAAGTATTAGATAATTGTTCATGGGGAGGGATTAAAAGAGTACTTTCCTTGATTTCTGGGAGAATATCCTAGGATGAATCTATCCCCTCAAAGGAAATGGGATTGTATCGGTCATTGATGACAAAGAAGAAGAGTACACCTGTGTTTATGAAGAACAACCATCGTATTGTGCACACCTTTTATCTTGTGATTGTGGGATCTCACCATTATTGTCTTATTTTTATTGTATTCAAATTGGAAAGCATCGGGATGCGAGAGAAAGTTACCTAATTTGTTGGGTTGTTAAAATACTTGATTTAGACTTGCTGGTGTGGTGTGTAGTCCCAGCATTGTTAACTAGAGCATGATCTGTATATCGTATATCAATTTTTTCCAGTAAATAAGAATCTTATTTTCAGAAGAAAAATTTTGCAATATGTAGTCGAGTTAGAGATGCAGAGATTTACTTTTTACATGATTATAACAGTCGTTCAAATTCTTCGTTACACGAAGATTGAAAAAACCTCTGATTCTAAGAGCATGTTGTGCAAGCAGTAACAACTCAGAATTTTTAGTGTCCAACCTTTTCTTGTATGACTTGTAGGTGTTAGGCTTCGGTTGGGAAGGGCTCTTCCGGAAATATCTGGTTGAGCCAGGAGAGATGTGGTGGCCGAGTAATCTGGTTCAAGTCTCATAATTCAGGTCTCCTTACCTTCTTTTTTACTTTTCTAAAATTGCAAATCAATGCTTCTTCTATGCTCAAAGTATAACTATACATATCACAGGGCACTACATGAGAAGGAGAAGAGAACCAAAGGTGGCACAACTCGTACCCAGTTCTTCCTTATAGCTTTAATTGCAGTTTTGCTTACTATGTCTTCCCTGGCTTCCTTTTCCAAATATTAACATCGGTCTAGTGGATATGTTGGCTTGCTCCCAAGTCTGTCTTAGTGCAACAACTGGGCTCAGGATTACAAGGACTTGGAATTGGCTCCTTAGGATTTGACTGGTCTACAATTTCATCATACCTTGGGAGTCCTCTAGCCAGCCCATGGTTTGCCACTGCAAATGTTGCCATTGGATTCTTCCTTGTATTGTATGTGATGACACCACTCAGTTACTGGTTTAACGTCTACAATAGCAAGAACTTCCCAATATTTTCCGAAGATCTTTTCATGGTAGATGGTTCAAAGTACAACACTTCAAGCATCATCAATTCCAATTTCCATCTTGATAAGGCTGCTTATGCAAAATCTGGGCATCTATATTTGTGCACCTTCTTTGCTATGACATATGGCATTGGATTTGCTACACTTTCTGCAACTCTAGTCCATGTCCTACTCTTTAATGGAAGGTACATGCCACCACTTTTATGTGCTTTGATTCTGTGTCCTGCATTCGTATCTGACTTGTGTAAATAAAAAGTAAAGACCTATGGTTTGTGGAAATAGCAAACCTGATAGAAGTAGAATGCAGATTAAAGGCTAAATATTTGACAAATTTTGAGGATCTAAAGTATATCCTTATAGTGATTAGTGTACTTTTTTCGGTTCTTTCTGTCAAGGTGATATGCATAAGCCATTATGAGTGCTTGGTGAACCAAGCTAAAAACTGATTTGAACCTCTACTCTTGCAGTGATTTGTGGAAGCAAACCAGAAGGGTCTTTGGAGCGAGTTAAAAAACGGATATACACACAAGGCTTATGAAGGCGTACAAAGAAGTTCCCATGTGGTGGTTTATCATCATCCTCCTGCTTAACATTGCAGCCATTATGTTTGCTTGTGAGTATTACAATGACATACTTCAATTGCCTTGGTGGGGTGTCTTGCTAGCTTGTGGCATTGCCCTGTTTTTCACCCTTCCAGTCGGTATCATCGCTGCCACAACAAACCAGGTAAACATCAAAGTTATTGGAATTGATTTATCTAAGATTATAATCTGTGATGTTTACATTTTGATGTATTTTGTTCATTTTTTTCTGGTGAACAGTCACCAGGTCTAAATATCATCACAGAGTATATAATTGGGTACATGTACCCCGGGCGCCCGGTTGCTAACATGTGCTTTAAGGTGTATGGATACATCAGCATGATTCAAGCTCTAACATTTTTGTCAGACTTCAAGCTTGGTCACTACATGAAGATTCCGCCCAGAGCAATGTTCATGGCTCAGGTTGGTGTCTCGACTGCTCTAGTTTACTTGTGGAAATCAATGAACAAAACTAAATTCTGTTCCGTTTTCAGGTGGTGGGGACAGTTATATCAGTAATAGTCTACAAGATAACTGCTTGGTGGATGATGGGTGCCACCCCCAACCTTTGTGATACCTCCGTGCTTCCATCTGACAGCCAATGGAATTTTTTTTTTTTTTTTTTTCTTTTGATCAAAATGGAAGTGTCCGATGGACCATGTGTTTTATGACGCCTCTGTTATTTGGGGGCTGGTTGGGCCTCGCAGAATCTTTGGAGCCCTCGATGTCTACTCCAATGTGAACTGGTTCTTTCTCGGTGGAGCCATTGCCCCTCTCCTAGTCTGGTTGGCACACAAAACATTTCCACAGAAGCAATGGATACGCCTCATCCATATGCCAGTCTTGTTAGGTGCTACAGCAATGATGCCTCCCGCTTCTGCTGTGAACTACACCAGTTGGATTATTGTGGCGTTCCTGTCAGGCTATGTTGTTTTCAGGCACCGACCAACATGGTTGGAGCGCTACAACTATGTCCTTTCGGGTGGTCTTGATGCTGGAACTGCCTTCATGACTGTGCTAATGTTCATTGCCCTGCAATCAAGGAACATCCAGCTTAATTGGCGGGGAAACGATGTAGAAGGGTGTCCCCTGGCTTCTTGTCCAACTGCCAAAGGGATTTCAGCTGATGGCGGTCCAGCTTTTAGCTAGAATCTTTAGCTCAGCTATAATTTTTCGTTTTAAACTTTGATTGTTAATAGATTTTCCATGGATTCTACTCTTATAGATCATAAATTGAATCACTTACCCATTTTTTTTACTTACTGGGAAAAAAAATCATGAATTGAATGAGTGTCTATCACATTCCTAATGTTTGATCTATGTAGCTAATAGTTTAGCTTGCTGAAAATTGTCTTGGAGCTATTCGACGCCATTGTAACTTGTTTTTTGACTCTCTAAAGTGCATGTAATAGAGGAGATTATGTGTCTGTTTTTTAGGGTTGTCATGGAGGGTCTATCAGACTTCTGCTTGTTGAGTATTTGCAGCAAGGCATGCTTATTTTCTTCAAAATTAAGGCAATAAAACTTACTTACAACTAAAATAGCAGTGACTGTATTATAAGCATCTACAAAGCTACTTGCTTAATTCTTGAACATCTCCTCGATTTATCATCTGCAGTTAATATTACAAAAAACTTGTTTCAGCAACGACAGAAAGACATGTAACTCGGGCGGGTTGGGAGATCAATCTTAACTCAACCCTAGGTATATAATCTTCAACAATAATTTTAACTCAAATTCGATTTCAACCTGTAGTATGCAATCTGAGTACTGCTAAAGTTAAATTTTAGTGGACTCGAATTGAATTTAGATTACTAAATTTGCGTTAATTTCGTTCAAACCCAAAATTAGCTTTTTTTTAAACCGTTACATCCAACACACCACAAGAAAACAACAAACCATAGGAAAACACAACAATCACACGGCTACTACCACAATCACCACACAACTACTACAATAACAAGTACACCATACAAAATTTGGGAGGCGTAGATCTGAGAGAAAGATCATAGATCTCAAATCTGAGAGATCTTCATCTTCGATTTTCGATCTTTGATCTATCTGAGAAAAGGCGTCTGAGAGGTCATCTGGGTACTAATGAACTTTTGGTTCAATGATACTCCTTATCTTGCGAAAGTTTTGCCTTTTTGAGGTAAATAGTTCAAGCCCTTTTCTCTCTCCCCCTCTCCCCCAAAAAAAAAAGAGAGAGAGCTCATTTGAGGGAGTCAGATTGGATTCGGGTTAAATTCGGATTGACTGGCCTAAGTTATACCCCTAATGACAAAACTTGTTGCCAAAGGAATATTTCGTTGCAAAAAACATAACCAATTGGTCGCATTAGGATGGCCTAGGAAAGTTTTTTGTAACCACATAAACACTCGTCGCAAGAAATTCACTTTCAAATAAATCATCAGTACCCTTGTTTCCAATTCAAACGAAAGAGAGAATCAAAGGAAGAACTTGATAGAAGGGCACAAACCAAACCACCCCACCCGATCAAGTACCAATTGCTTCACTGGTAGGCCCAATTAAGTTTGGGGGCATTGTCCATCGACATGTTGCTAGTTTCGCTTCAGTCAAATAAGATATCAGGATAGAAGGAACCAAATGTGTACTTGCAACATCACTTTCCTCTTTATATAGACTGCTACAACGTTGATAGCTTATATACTTGTAGACTACATGCTTCAGCTTCCATGGAAGAAATATACAGCTGATGAGGAATCAAGAAACCGTCGCCTGAAATGCGTATTAGAGACAAAGGAAATATTGCACTTCACACCTTGAATATGAAAAATTGATTTTCAAAGTATACTTTCAACATGATCAAACTGAAAAATGTCCCGAAAATCAATATTATAGTCATCGTCCTCGTAACCTGGCTATGTGTTTGGTTTTACCATTGCAGCATGTTCTGAAGAACCATTGTTAAGCACAAGGCACAACACTTTAACATTGTGAACATCAGGTGAGAAGGGCGCAGCCGGTGTAGCAGCAAAACTGTCTCCCAGAGCTCATACATGGTAGAAAACTAGATTTGAATATTCGAATTGAGGGTAAACCAGATTCCTCGCTGTCATGTATGTTTGTAATTTAGTCTATGATCCAAATAGAAGAGAATTGACTGCCTCCAAGAGCATAAACACTTCTTATAAAGATATTACTCGAAAATTCAGTGGTTTGTTCAGTGAAGGTCCCTTTCACCACAGCCAAGACAAGTACTGAGAGGTAGATGAATTAGATACAAGAAAGTTCGACCATTTCAACTGAAAAAAACAAGTAGATCCATCATGGGTTAATCAGTACCTCAGTGAGATCTAAATATGCTTTCGGCTGCTTGAATAAACGAAAATAATTTAAAGAATGAAGGAGGATTCCATATATACACAAGTGGAAGAATATCAATGACCTCAAAGGTGGATCTTCAGTTATATATATTGGATACTATCATTTCATGTCTTTTATCCTTTATAATTTGTCCAATTTCTATTACAAATTGTACTACACCCGATATGTTTCCACTGCATGATTGAAATTCTACTGACCTAAATAATCGTCGAACATATGTTCAACACACTATTTAAGTGCATTCTATGTTGTTTACACTGTAATATATTCATATGTACATAGAAGTCTATTGCAAGAATTTACTAGAGATTATGCAGATTAATCCATACAGAAGGGAAACTAATTTAGATTGTGAAGAACCCCAAGCATGTGCATGATCAAAGAGAATGGCCTAATTTAAAGCATCTGTAAAACAATGGAATGTTTTGAACTGCAAATAGCATAGGGCAGATAGATTCTTTTATTTTAATTTCCTTTTATTTCTTTTTTTACGGATTCAACCCAAAGGTATTGCTAGTTACATATGGGTATGTTGCGAAGTAATCTCTATTTTTTGCAGGAAACGAGATCCTGAAAGACTTGAAAACAAACATGGATGAAAATAGTTTATTTTGATACTGATGGCAAAGTATAAAACAGGCAAGAGTAGCTAGTTTGAATTTGCAGGGGGGCTACTTGGAACGATTAATGGCTTGTTGATCGTATGGGAAGTCATTCAATGGGAAGAAGACAATGTGAATGTTCTTTGAAAAAATAGCCATGATCACCAATACCACTAATCTTCTCAGAAGAGATGACTGACATCACGATACCATACCATTCCTAGAGACAACAGAGGAAATTCTCTTCTTTCATTAGTCATGGAAAGCTGTAGTATTTGCATTCAACACTTTATCGTTTCTATTACCTACCAGGTGTTCTCTGAAACCATTCTCTTGGATCTACTATTTTGGCACCACCTAAAAGCTGTACAATGAAGATATACAGAAATGGAACAGAAGAAGGTATATGGAATATCCTGAAGACAATGGCTTGCTTTCACGCAAATGAAAAGCTGTTGCAAAGAAGCATACAAGAGTGATATTGATTCGGCTCATCTACAAGCTGTTTATACAACAGAAGAAGCTGAGCCGGACCAACATCACGCCATGTCTACTTCTCCAGAAATGGTTTCTTTTGAGCATTCTTCAGTGTGCTTAGAAGAGTGTTAACTCCTTTCTTTATAAAGGAATAAGAAAGAAGTTGGTCTTTGTGGACACCTTGAACAGTTGATGGTTTCTAACGCCAAGGACTAAAGATAAGGTAGGATATTATAATATAACCAGCACAGGGAACAACTATTATGATCAAGATCTAAGACTCATCCTATCCCCATTTTTTTTACAACCCACATAGTGACTGATCCTATAGCAATGGCATGTGCATTTGTACGGCCTATCGCGCCATTTCATGAACTGCAAATGCCATGGTCAACATAGTGTTGATCGAGCCCACCAGCTCTTGAACAAAATATGATTGTTATTACCAAAAATTTTTTCAGCATATGATCAAAAGAAGCAAACAATGTGGTATAGGCCGCAGAAAAGAAGGAGAGGACTTTGGAATCTTTAGGTTAGACTTGATTTGTGATCACATGGATACTTTGCTTATGATAAAGATATAAAAAGCAATGGAAACAAAAATTGGTGGCCCTCTCATCTGCATATAAATATAGCTAAAAGGCTGGACAGCATTAAGATAAAAGACAGAAAGCAGTGGACATGATTAATTGTAAGTTTGTGAACAGTTTCTGTTTATATAATTCCATGGCCATCATGTGCTTAAATGTGAAAACCTCTCTCTTTGTGGCATTATCCATGGGATTATTTTAATCTACTCTACAACTCTAATCTCGGTATTCGAAATATAGGGAAAATATAAGGCAGCCCAATCTAAAAGATAACAGAATCTCCTTTCTGGCAATGGGAAAATTTCAAAGGTTCCTCTCCCTCCTATTATTTTTTTGGGTAAATCGATTAATTGACTCAATATTTAATGTCAAGCCAGGATGTTTTGAAGTCTCTAGTCAATATCTGTTGAAGCAGAAACTGGAATCTGCCAAACTGAAAGGTTCATTTACATGATCATTGGCAGGGTTTACGCACATTGTCGATTTTTTTTTTGGCTTCCATGATCATTACTGTATACTTTGAATATTCTCAGATATAGCAATACATACCTTCCTCAGAATATTGCCATGAAGTTGACAAAAAGAGAAACAAGGGTATAATGATATAATCACAATCAGGCTGCCTACCCTGATCACTATTTCCACACAAATGAATGAATCTAAGTGCGACACGACAAGAAAGAAGAAATAAAAGCCGCCTGGTCACTGTCATTGCCGTTATTTTATTTCTAGCTACCACATACATGAAATTTTGATTTTGTCGGGAAACGGTGGCAATAGATTTCAGCATGAACTAGAATAGATTCTCAGGTTGGACATACATACACACCAACTTTATTAGCAATTTTTTGGTGTCCAAATTAATCTAAATCTTCTAGGATTGGTCAGCAGACTCTACATGTTTGATAGGTAAGGGACCTAGGGAAGGTGGAGTGGCTTTAAATTATAAGCTGAGTTCATTACTTAATTGTTTCATTTATAAGATGAGAATTGAGAGGTAAAAAAATATATATACTGAAGAGTGGTCGGTTATAACTTAACCATAAGTTAGCTTATTCCTGTCAAAATTTTGTTCCCATTCTTCTGTGTCCTTAACTTGGATTAAACTTTTGATGCAAAGAGAAATAAAATACGAGAGGCGACGACTTCAACAAGTGGCAACAAACTCAAAATTCTTGCGATAAGATACAGATGAAATGTGTATTCTTTGTCAGTGACTTTTTTGTTCCATTCCCTTTCGAAAGGAAAAAATTAGCAAGCAAACAAGGGAAAAACCAGCCAACTTGGGGGATTAGCTCCATTTCTGAGTGTCCAAACTCAGCCAGTAGATAAGAAATCATGCCTGCTAGGAAGAGGGCAGGTTGTATTTGAAGCATGTGCCTTAGTTGCCTAGTGTAATGTTATTGCATAAATGTTGCATACAAGTTTTAGCTGCATTTAGAGATGATAAACTGACCATGACTCGAATTTTTACTGAAATTTGAGTAAAAAGCTTGAATTGATACAAAGGGTTTCAAAAACAAACTCAAATTTTAAAAAGGAGATACCCAAATTTAAATGAGGGAAAATTCAAATTTAAAAGAGAATAAAGATAACCATTGAATCTTTAAAAGAGGTTGAAATATCAAAANGAGGGAAAATTCAAATTTAAAAGAGAATAAAGATAACCATTGAATCTTTAAAAGAGGTTGAAATATCAACATTAAAGATTTAGGTAAACATTTCAGTCTCTCTTGATTTGAGTAAAAAAATGAGTCTTCCTTGATTTTGTATAAGTTTGAGTCAAAAGTTGGAGCAAGTTTTTTAAATTTTTTTTACTTAATTTTAAATTTGAATCTAAATTTGAGTTAGGATTAGAGATGTTCCAACCCGCCCATTTGCCACCACTAGATCAATACAACAGTTAGTTGCACTTATTAAGGTCTATTGTCAAAGTTGTGCAATTGTCTTGGGTTTCCACACCACCCTTGTTGAGATGCTAATGTAAGGTTGCGTGAATAAGGAAATGAGATTAACCAATAGAAGGTATAACCTATTGATTATTGCAATAATAACAAATTAAAATTTTCAAGAATCCTGTTGATTCCGCAAAATATCAAAGCAATTCAGAAGATAAGAGAACTTGTCTCTAATTTTTTATCCAAATCAAAACCAAAACTTCTATATCATTTTTCAGGACCATATAAATATGAAGCTCTAGTGATCCTAAATTACTAAAAAAACCAAGCAAATGAGTAATATTACAAAAATACCCCAAATAACGGGATAAAATAAAAAAGTGCCCTAATCGTTAAGAACNCATTTTTCAGGACCATATAAATATGAAGCTCTAGTGATCCTAAATTACTAAAAAAAACCAAGCAAATGAGTAATATTACAAAAATACCCCAAATAACGGGATAAAATAAAAAAGTGCCCTAATCGTTAAGAGCTTTCTAAAATTGGGTCTTTTGAATTTTTTTGATATTGTCGCTCAAAATCAATTTTGATTGACGCCCGATCAACGTTGTTTTCGACAGTCTTAATTTGTCATGTAATCTTCTATTATGTGTCTCGCTTGNCGGGATAAAATAAAAAAGTGCCCTAATCGTTAAGAGCTTTCTAAAATTGGGTCTTTTGAATTTTTTTGATATTGTCGCTCAAAATCAATTTTGATTGACGCCCGATCAACGTTGTTTTCGACAGTCTTGATTTGTCATGTAATCTTCTACTATGCGTCTCGCTCGTACATATACGTTTTTCTTGTGCGAACATGATCTCCTGATTTCAAAGTCTCTCTGTTGGCTGATGGCAAAGGCGATTTGGCTCTTTTTGATCGGCAAAATTCCAAAACATGGTCGATGAGAATATTTGTAAAGAAGGTCCGGGATTAGACAATTGACAGTGAAAGGGGTGTGGATTATTAGAGATAATATAGAAATATTAGATGAAAAGTTCATAGTTGTTTGACTTGTCACCAGCTTGGATAGCTAATCACAAGGAATCTTCAAGTTTGTCACTACTTCATCTAGAACTTGACTGCCAACAACCACAGCCATACTCTCTTTGCACTCGTGGACATTACTCCGATGCACATAATTACCTATAAATTATGGACATTCAGTCAACTCTTATGAGTTTCGAACATATCGAGTAGTCGAGTTATTAATTACTGGAGTTCTATCATTCAAATTATTGTATTTTTTTTTTTTTTTTGGTGTAAACAATCTGACTGCGTATGTCATATTTTTATATTCTTTATCTTGGGATCGGATGAAGCTGGCCCTCGTATTGAACATTTACTGGATAATAGCTCCCTGATTGATAAGTCTGCGTTAAAAGATTGTTTCACTTGATTTGTTTTTGGCATAGAATCAGCCCACATTCATAATTTTTGAGGTTTTTCACTATGATTTTTTTGATTTCTAACATGGGTTTTGGAGGGCGAGAGTTCTCTAATGATGGGTAATTGAGTATGATCCTCTTTTTGAACAATGGTATGTGCACTAAAATTTGCACCAAATCACCTTAACAACGGCAAGTAATTTGCTGCAACGGCTGTAAGTATGATTTGAAATAAGTTTTGATGCATAAAGAATTACCCATTCTTTTTTATCAGCTTGTGTTGACTTTGGCAATTGAGAAACAACCCCATGAATGTTCTGCCCATTTACAGGAAACTCAGGAAAACCTCACTCTCAAGTCTCAACCATACACTTTCTGTACTCGTGGACATCATCTAAAGTTAGGATGCTTATAATCACCTATACACTATTGACACCGAGCAAGTCAACTCTATAATGAATCGTTTATCATTTAAATTATCCTGAAGGTTATATCTTGTATTATTTGGCATCAAACATATGGACATAGAGAGTTTGATGCAACTACAGCAGGTCTTAGGGCTAGAGGAATATATTACAAGATGGTTGGTTCATTTAATTTTTTTTTGGCATGAGATCAGTCCAAACATTTACAAGTTTTGAGGTTTTTAATATGGTTTTTTTTTTTTTGAAATCAATTTTTAGGTTATTCAGTAATATTATACTTACCAAATTATGATATTTTTGGTTGATTATTCATTTATTTTTTGTCAAAAAAATAAATATGTAGGTAGACCACTTTATATATTCGCTAAGAAATCTTGTCTCTCAGCACTACACAATTATCTACGGGGGATCTCATAGAACTTACGTCGAAGTCAAAACTAAGGTCTCACCGAGTGCTTTAGCCATTGAAGAATAAATTTAGTATCAAAAAGCGCTGCAACTATAGAGATTTAAATTTAAACATTGAGCGATGAAATCTGAGTTTTTATCCACTAGACCAACCGTTCATTAGTGGGTGATATTTCATTCATTCATTCTCCACGTTGTTTACAAAATTTTATTTTTTTGGGGGTTATGGTTGATGGTAATTTCTCAATTCCATCTCTAGTAAAGAACCGAATACGAGAGAGTTTCTTTTCTTCTAGTTCCTGACAAATGAAATTTAAAATCTTTAACTAAGACTTCGTGCCCTCTGCCGCATGCTTCTAGCCAGCCTGCCTGGTTCATCAATTTCACCGATTAGACTCTTATGTTCTATTTGGTACGATAGAAAAGTGAAAGGATGAAAAGTTGAAAGGATAAATAAATCATCATGTTTGGTAAGGAAAAAAAGTAGAAAGGATGAAAAAGTTGATGAATTAATTTTTCTTCCAACTCACCAAAATCAATCCCCCCAAAATC
>CAUOFW020003147.1:12571-26555 GCA_963454935.2 Ilex paraguariensis
TTAATTATTTGTGTTGAGATGTATCTTATTTGTCTATATATCTTTTTATATATACATATATTATGTATACTTTAATTTCATATAAAAATACAATAGTAAAATATATATATATATTTAAAAAAAATTAAAAAAATATATATTTTTTCCATCTTAACTAAGGGTAAAAATTTTCGACTTAACACGATGTCACGATTCGAACTCAATACGAAAATAAACATGTCAACTCGCAACTCGACACGACACAATTAGTTAAATGAATTAAGTTAGGTTTGACTAATATTTGACATAGACCCGTAATGACTCAACACGAATCTAACACGAGACGACTCGATTGTCACTTCTAATCTTAGCCAAAATAAAAAAAAAAATAGTCATTTTTATTTTCCATCCATCCAACCAAACACAAAGGAAAGAGAGTGTATCCTTCCTACTTTCCATCCTTAAAGGATAGAAAATATATCCTTTCTACTTTCTAATCTTCCTATCAAACGGAGCATTAGAGTGATTTACTCGATACAGAAGTACGCTTGAAGTGAGGGAATATAATTATTCATTAATCAAACAATAATATTTTTTGGACTTAATTTGTTCACATAATTTATTAACCTAATCTGTCCCAACAATTGGATTAGTAGCAAATCCTAAAAATTACTAAAACTCACTATCAATTCAATAACCAATTAAATCAATAAATTAAATCCACCAAACATTCGTCTTAATCAAGAGATAAGAATATCAGTACCAAAAAAATAGTAACCCCCCCTCCCCAAAAAAAAGGGTTCTTTGGAAGTTAGTACACCTAATTAGATTTCTTTGGCAAAAAATATATAGAACAAAATGTGAGTTAAAAAGACATAAATGCCCATTTTAGGGTCATTTAATTCAAAATTTCTCATCTTTAATACACCTTGATTCATGTATGTTTGTTAATACATATAAATACGTATTGAATGCACCTTAATTCATATGTATTTGTTAATACATATATATATATATATATATATATATATATATATATACGAATATATATACTTATTTATACACACACACATACATATATTTGTTGTTAAATCTCTTATTTAAATTTTAAATTATTTTTAATGCACCTTGATTTATGCGTTTTTTTTTTGAAAAGTGATTTTGTTTTCAAATTATATTTAATGCACCTTGATTCAAGCATTTTTTTTTTTGAAAAATAGTTTTATTTTCAAATTAATTTAATATCCAAATAATGTAATAGTATAACAATAACAGTGTAACAAAAACAATATAACAAAGAGAGTGTAACAAATACATTGTAATAAAAACAGTGTTCAGTAGTTTTGTGTATATGGTAACAAATTCAAAACGGAGATGAACTATTTTGAATGAAATTATATGAAATTATATGTTTGACAAAATATAATAGTATAATATTTTTGTATAAATAGTTTGTTATATTATTATTGTTATACTGTTACATTGTTAGTGTTACACTATTATTGTTATACTATTACACTATTCGGATATTAAATTAATTTAAAAATAAAATCACTTTCTAAAAAAAAAAAATGCATGAATCAAGGTCCATTAAAAGATAATTTAAAATTTAGATAAGAGATTTAACAACAAGTATGTACATACATACATAAGTATTTATATATATATGTATGTATTAAAGTTCTCTCATAAAATTAGGAGATGTTTAATGCTTCACTTTCTAAAGAAAAATGGTGCATTAAATACANGTACATACATACATAAGTATTTATATATATATGTATGTATTAAAGTTCTCTCATAAAATTAGGAGATGTTTAATGCTTCACTTTCTAAAGAAAAATGGTGCATTAAANGAGGAACAAGAGGAGAATGAAATGATACAAAAGGAAGTAGAGGGCGAATGAGAAAAAGGAGAAGGAGAAGCAAATGAAGGAGGAGAGAAGAGAAGTCACTCGAAAGATCAAAATTTATGGTGACTCCAAAGAAAATCGATGACTTGAGAGGAATGGAAAGTAAAATAGAATCACATAAAAAAACAGCAATGACTCCATAAAACCATAAATTTACGGTGTGTATAGGGATATATATATATATACATATATACTTATAGAGAGAGATTTAGAGAGGGAGAAAGGCAAAATTGTACAATGGGCAATCACATTAGGAACTACGTATTTCTTGGGTCTGTGATGAATGGAGACTCATAATCCCTAAATACCCTTAAGACCCGTCAATTTGCTCAGAGGTGATGTCGTTACCGGAAGATAACGTAATATCTATTTTCAGTTGTTGAGCTTTATAAAAGGCTACAAATTTGAACTCCCTTTGAAGCTAAGATTCCCTAGGAGAAGGAGGAGAATAAGGAGTACAATGAGAAAGAGAAGGATAAAAAGGAGGAGGATAAGAGTGAAAAAGAAGAAGAGAAATAAGCAGGAGGAAGGAAAAGGAGAAGGAGAATGAGAAGAAACAGAAGGAAGGAGAAGCAAGAGGAAAAACAAGGGAAGAAGGAAGAGGAAGAGATGCTAAAGATGAAGGAGAAGGAGAAATAGAAGAGAAAGAAGAAGAAGAAGAATGATGGAGGAGAAAGAGCTGGAGAACAGAAAGAAAAGGAGAAGGAGAATGAGGAAAATCGGCAAGAAAAAGAGTGGAGGAAATATAACGAGAGAGAAGAAAGATAAGGCTGAGGTGGAGGAGAATGATGATGAAGAAGAAAAAGGAGCAAAAAGAGAAGGAGAAGAAACAGAAGGAAGGAAAGGGAGAATGAGGAGACACAAGAGAAAAAGCAGGTGAAGGAGAGAAGAGAAGTTACTCGAAAGATGAAAATTTATAGCAACTCTAAGGAGCATCGGTGACTTGCGAGAAACGAAAAGTAAAACAAAAATCACATAGAAAAATAGCAATGATTCCATAAAACCATAAATTTGTAATATGTATAGAGACATATATACACATATATACTTATAGAGAAAGGGAGAAAGGGAAAATGGTGCAACGGCAGATCACATTAGGAGCTGCACATTTCTTGGGTTTGTGACAAACTTACAAGCTTGCTCTGACGATTCAACAAATACTCACAAGCTTTAAGTGCTCTAAGACCCATCAATTTGTTTGGAGGTGATACCCTTTGACTGGAAGATAACGTAGATACCCTTCCGGTTGCTAATCTTTATGAAAGGCCCTAAATTTGAATTTCCCTTGAAGCTAAGATTTCTCAGTAAGAGAAGAAGAATAAAGAGGAGAATGATAAGGAAAAAAAGGAGGAGGATAAGAGTGAAGAATGAGAACAAGAAAGAGGAGAAGAAGAAAAAGAGATATGAGGAGGAAAAGGAAAAGGAGAAGAATGAGAAGCAAGAGGAAAAGTAGGGGAAAAAGGAGAAGAAAAAGTACAAGGAGG
Organism: Ilex paraguariensis; assembly: GCA_963454935.2. Classification (NCBI taxonomy): domain Eukaryota; kingdom Viridiplantae; phylum Streptophyta; class Magnoliopsida; order Aquifoliales; family Aquifoliaceae; genus Ilex; species Ilex paraguariensis. Next base: position 15,948 of record CAUOFW020003147.1, read on the forward strand.
AAGAGATGCAGAAGATGAAGGAAAAGGATAAATATAAAAGGAGGTGGAAGAAGAAGAATGAGGGAGGAGAAGGAGCAGGAGAGCAAAAAGGAAAGGAGAACGAGGAGAAGAAATAGGAAAATCGGCTGGAAAAAGAGGGAAGAGGAAAATTGACATGAAGGAGAGAGAAGGAGGAGAAGAATGATTAAGAAAGAGGAGAAGGAGAAGAAACAGAAGGAAAAGGAAGAGAAAGAGGAGCATGAGGCAGGTGAAGAAGGATAGAAGAGAAGTCACTCGAAAGATCAAAATTTATGGCGACTCTAAGAAACATCGGTGACTTGTGAGGAATAGAAAATAAAATAAAATCACATAGAAAAAGAGCAATGATTCCATAAACCATAAATTTATAAGGTGTATACACATAGATACTTATAGAGAAAGGGAGAAAAGGAAAATGGTGCACAGAGAGATTACATTAGGAACTACGTATTTCTTGGGTCTGAGACGAACTTATAGGCTTGCTTTGACGATTCAACGGAGACTCGTAAGTCCAAAGTGCTCTAAGACAGGAATATAACGTAATATCTCCGAGTTGCTCAACTTTATGAAAGGCCACAAATTTGAACTCCCCTTTAAGCTAAGATTCCCTAGGAGGAGAAGGAGAATAAGGACAATGAGAAGAAGGAGAAAAAATAGGAGGATAAGAGTAAGGAGGAGGAGAAGAAGAGTAAGGACAATGAGAAGAAGGAGAAAAAATAGGAGGATAAGAGTAAGGAGGAGAAGAGAAAGAAGGAAAAGGAAAAGGAAAATGAAAAGACATAGAAGGATGGAGAAGGAGAAGTAAGAGGAAAAAAACAGGGCAAGGTGGAAGATATGCAAAAAGATGAAGGAGAATGAGAAATAGAAGAGGAAGAAAAAGAATGAGGGAAGAGAAGAAGGAGAAAGAGGAAAATCGACAGGAAAAAAGAGGAAGGCGGGAAAGTGATAGAAAGGAGAGACAAGAAAGAGAATGACAAGGAGAAGATTGAAGAAGCAGGAAGAGGGGTAAGAGGAGGAAAGGGAGAAAGAGGAGAAGTAGGAGAAGAAGGAGAAGGAGAGAAGTCAATCGAAAGATCAAGACCCATCAATTTGCTCGAAGGTGATGCCTCTTGACCGGAAGGTAACGTAATAGCCCCTTCAAGTTGTTGAGCTTTATGAAAGGCCATAAATTTGGAGTCCCCTTAAAGCTAACATTTCGTAGGAGGCGAAGAAAATAAGGAGAAAAATGAGGAGGATAAGAGGGGGAGGGGGAGGGGGAGGAGGAGGAGAAGAGAAATGAGGAGTAGGAGAAGGAAGAGGAAAAGTAAGGGAAGAAGGGGAAGAAGAAGGAGAAATAGAAGAGGAGGAAGAAGAGGAGAAAGAGAAGGAGGAAATAGGAAAAACAAGAGGAAGATGGTGGGAGGAGAAAGAGGAAGAGGAGGAGGAAAAGGAAGAAGAAGAAGAAAAAGGAGTAGGAAAGTGGAAAAAGGAGGAAAATTGGGAGGAAAAAAGAGGAAATTGATGAAGTTGAAGGAGGAGGAAGAAGAAGAAGAATGAGGAGGGAGGGGGGAGAAGGGAAAGAGGAGTAGGAAAATCAGAAGGAGAAGAATAAGGGGAACAATGAGAAGGAAAAGGAGAAGGTGAAGGAGGAGGTGAAGAAGGACGGGGAGGAGGAGAAGGAAGAAGAAGAAGTTGTCTCCTCTATGCTTAAATGTTGCTCGAAATTGACGTAGAAGAAGGGAGGAGTTGGAGGAGGAGGAAGAGGAGGAGGAGGAAGGAAGGAAGAAAATTTCAACTAGGGTGACATTTACTCACTTATCTATCATTTGTATTACTCTACCCTTTAAAACTTATATGCTTAATACATGAAAAAAATATATATATATTATTTATAACAGCTAAATTTTTAAAATTTCAAATTCCGACCTTGGGAGACTTATTTGAAAGTATAATTTTTTTTCCAAGGAATGGTAGGCGGGTGGGTTCTTGGGCCAGGTAATGGGTTTGGGGGCAAAACGAAGCCCTCTTTTTAAGGATATTGGGTTCGGAAGGACCAACTATCAGGCCTATCAGATTTTAGACCTATTTTTTTGGGCGGGGTAATGGGACCTGTGAGTAACCTGGCCCATGAACACCCCTAAGTTGGGAGGAAAAACAAACAGAAAAAGGAAAATGAGAAGGAGGTGTTGGAGGAGAAAGGAAAGAAAATGAGGAGGAAAATTGGGAGGAGGAAAATGAGAGGAAGAATAAGGGAGGAGAAAAAGAAGGATAAATAGGAAGATAAGGATAAGAAAGAGTAAGAGAATGGAAAGGGGAAGAAGGAGAAGAAGAGTAGGCGCTCAAAAGATTAAAATTTATGACAACTCTCAGAAACATTGGTGAATTGTGAGAAATNCAGTAAGAGAATGGAAAGGGGCAGAAGGAGAAGAAGAGTAGTTGCTTGAAAGATTAAAATTTATGGCAACTCTGAGGAACATTGGTAAATTGTGAGAAATAGAAACCAAAACAGAATTTGAGAAGCAAAAGGGGAAAAAGGAAGGAGAGGGAAAAGAAGTGGACAAGAGAAGTTACTTGAAAGATCAAATTAGGGTCAATACCATTCTGCCCCTAGAATAATTAATTTTCCCATATTGCTCCCTGAAAGAAATAAATACGTTGCAATATTATCCACAATCTTATTTCCATTTGATCGTCCATCTGTTTTGTACCAAATCAACCAATCAGGAATTACAAAACAGACGGACAACCAAATGGAAAAAAAAATAATCATTTTTAAATTTTTAAAAATGATTAATTTTTTTAAATTAAACAAAAAAAGACGATGGATCACATTGTTATATTTTAATTTTTTTAAGGGGACAATGTGAAAAAATTAATCATTTGGGAGGCACACAGATTTTTTGTATGTTTTAGGGGGCAAAATAGAGTATTCTCTAGAATTTATGGTGGCTTTCAAGAACAGAATCGGGGAAAGAAAAGGGGAATAAAAAGGAGGAGAGAGAACACAAGGAAAGTGAAGAAGAAAAAAGAATAAGGAAGAGAAGAATGAAGGAGGAAGAGTGAAGAAGATGAATAAAACTAAGTCAATATTACAAAATACTCTATTGTGATGGGCATACATTGGTGGAAAGGAATAAGAAGAAGAATGATAAGAGAAGGAAAGGAGTGAGGAGAAAGAGGAGAAGAAAAAGAAGTAAGAAGAAAAGCAGAAGAAGGAGAAATAGAAGAGCTTCGCATGGGAGGAGAAAGAGAAGGAAAATGAGGAAAATTGGGAGGAAGAAAGAATGAGGAGAAAGAAGAGGAGGAGAAGAAGAATAAGGAGGAGGAGAATGAAGGAGTAAAAGAAGAAGAAGAAAAATAGCACTAGCACTAAGTCAATAATTCAAAGTAATCTTTTACGATGGGCATACATTGGTGGAGAGGAAAAAAAAAAGAATGATAGGAATTAAGAAAAAAATGGAATAGAAAAAGAAGATGAAGGAGAGGAATAATAAGAAAGAGTTTAAGAAAAAGGCATAGGAGGAAGAAGAAGGAGGAGGAGGAGAAAAATTAGGAGGAAGGAGGAAATGAGAGAAGAAGAAGGATAGAGGAGAAAGAGAAGGAGGAAGAGGAAAAGAGAAAAGATATGAATGAAAGAGGAGGAAAATAAGGAGAAGAAACAGAATTAAGGAAATGGAGGAGGAAGAGGAGGAAATAACCCAAATAATAAGAAAGAGTAGAAGAAAAAAGAGGAGAATGATAGGAATAGGAAGAAATAGGAGTAGAAGAAGAAGAGGAATAACAAGAAAAAGTAGATGAAAAAAAGGAAGGAGGGAAGAGAAGGGAAAAAAGAAAAGGAAAAAGGAGAAGGAAGTAAAGAGAGAGGAAGAAGGATAGAGGAGAAAAAGAATGATGAGGAGGAAGAGGACAAGGAAAATAAGGAGAAAGCAAAGAGGGAGGAGAAAGAGAAGAGGAATGAAGAAGGAGAAGAAGAGAAAAAGAAAAAGAACAGGAGAAGAAAAAGAAGTAAGAAGAAATACAAAAAAAGGAGAAATAGAAGATGAAGAAGGAGCATCAGAGGAAAAAAAGAAGGAAAAAGAGGAAAATTGGGAGAAAGAATGAGTGAGGAGAAAGAGGAGGAGAATGAAGAAGAAGAAGAAGAAATGGGAGAGGAAGAAGGATGGAGGAGAAAGAGAATGCTGATAAGGAAGAGGACAATGAGAAAAAGGAGGAAGAGGAAAAGAGGGAGGAAAAGAATGAAGGAAGAGGAGGGAAAGAAAATGAGCAGGAAATAGAAGAGAAAGAAAGAGGGAGGAACATGAGACGAGAACAAGAAGGAAATAAGATGGTTGATAACATTGCAACATTTTTATTTTTTTAAGGAGACAATGTGAAAAAATTAATCATTCTGGAGGCAATATGTAATTTTACCAAAAATTTATGATGACTTTGAGGAACATCAGTGAATTACGAGGGGCATACATTGGTGGAAAGAAAGAAGAATGAAAATGATAGGAATAGGAAGAATGAGGAGTAGAAGAAGAAGATGAAGGCGAAGGAGAGGAACAAGAAGAAAGAGTAAAAGAAAAAAGAGGAAGGAAGAGGGAGGAGAAGAGAAGAGAAAGAAAAGGAGGAAAAGGAGGAAGGAGGGAGGAGAAGGGAAAGAAAAGGAGGAGGATGAGGAGGAGGAAGAAGGATAGATGAGAAAGAGAATGATGATGAAGAGGAGGACAATGAGAAGGAAAATGAAGAGGAGAAAGAGGAGAAAAATGGAGGAGAATAAGAGAAGAAAAAGAAGTAAAAGGAGTAGGAAGAGATGCAAAAGAAAGAGAGATAGAAGAGGAAGGAGCGTGGGAGGAGAAAGAGAAGGAAAGGGAGGAAAATTGGGAGGAAGAATGAGTGAGGAGAATGAAGGAGTAAAAGAAGAAGAAGAATAGAACTAAGTCAATATTACAAAGTACTCTTTTACGATGGACACACATTAGTGGAGAGGAGGAAAAAAGAGAATGATAGGAATAAGAAGATGAAGGAGATGAATAATAAGAAATAGTTTAAGAAAAAGGAGTAGGAGGAGGAAGTGGTGTCAATCTCACCTAGGGACCACCGTTTAGTGGTCAATCTATGTATCCCAAGCATGGCCTCTCAACGATAAAGTAGCTCTTCATTTTCTCCATAAAGATGGTTGAAGACCCAAAGTTCCCTCTAACCTCAAGTTGGTTTTGTAGCTCGTGGACTAGATGATATTTGAAAACTAGGGACGCACCTCAATACATTTAAGTGATTGCGCAAATTTTTGTCCGTATAATAATCTAGCGATTGAAAATTTTTGACACAAGGGAGAAATTATGTAATCATGGAAAGCCATTCCTCGAACAACGTCCCTTCTCCCTTTGGGTGGTAAGTCTTAACACTGCGTCCAAACCTGAACCAGCATAACACGAAGCTAGGACATTGGGATCAGATATGATGATACTAGGGTGGTAAATCTGGAAGCCTATAACTAGCACGAATCATTATGGACTTAGCAAACTCAACCTCCCTATACGATTGGCCACGTTTTATTTACATGATCGCAAAATGAACCAGTTATAAATCTTCATAAATAAAAATCGTATTTCATTTGACAATAAAAGCTGTAATACTTACTTTTAGTTTTAATGTAGGCATTTTGAAAAAAAAAAAAGTTATCGATCACCTAAAGGGTTTTAACTGGCCATCATCATGACAAGTTTACAAATTAATCATGTCAATATCAACAAATCAGTGTATTAAATTAATCAAGCCGGTCGTCAATAGGTTATGTATGCCTTTAAAATGCCATGATCTCTATTTGCAGCTTCTGTAAGTGTTCTGTATTCTCAAGTAAGCAGGTCTCTAACCTCACATAGTGCCAACACGACAATGCAAGCACAAATGACATCCTAATTCCTACCCCAAACATTTCCATGTGGGATTTCGTATTGCAGTTGATAAATTCAAGGAAACAAGAAAAGAAATAATGAAAAAGACCACAACTCCATGACAAGTCCAATGTATAACTCTACAACAACTTCATGACAAGTCCAATGTCTAACTTATAGCAGTAGAGTTACTGACATCCTTTATGGCCTTCTGCAGACTGTGTCAATGCTGTTGAAGTGATAAAGGATGATAAGCTTTTGGCAGATACAGTGTCTATTTCCTCTGAGTGGGGTGTGATGCCACTGAAAGTTTTTATCGATGTATAGCATAAAATAGACAAGTAACAACCTACCTTTTACTACCTCGATATCAACTGAAATTCATGAGATATCATTATAAGTTTCACCAATATATAACACCAAAATTTTCATCTAATATTTTCAATTTATCATTCCTTTGCTTGCATAGATCTAGGCCTATTTGTTTGGTCAATCATCAAAGGCAGGGGGAACCACTATAGACAAGACCCCCCGACCTCGATTATTTTGCATAGTCCGGGGGCCGGCCGCAGCTGGGCATAGTGGCGCTCTCGCCTGGCGCCATTCCCAGACCTAGCAGCCGACAGGCAGGCCGTGCCTGAATTTAGACCGGACCAGACTCTTCTTTGTTTGAGCTGCTTCCACACACGCAAACCAGTAGATCTCACTTGTCCTGGACTGGACAAGTAAAGTAGAAAGCAAAGGACAACGAGTAGGAGCAAGAGGAGAAATAGATGGACAAGGAGTAGAAGAAGAAGGAAGAAAAAAGAGGAGAAGGAGAAGGAGAGGAGGAAGGATAAGAAGCGGATAAGGAGAAAAACAAGGAGGAGAAAGAGAAAGAAGAAAAAAGAGGGGGGGAAAGAGAAGGAGGAGAGAAGTCAAGAAGAAGAAAAAGCAGAAGTAGAAGAAAGAGGAGAATGAGTAGGAGAAGAAGATGGGGAAAAGGAGCCGGAAAAGTGACTGGAAGGAGAGAGGAAAAAGAGAAGGATGAGGAGAATGAAGGAGGAGGAGGAGGAGGAGGAGCAAGAGGGGTGGGAGAAGGAGAAAGAGGAGGACGATAGCAGGTGAAGAGGAAAAAGGAGAGAAGATAAGTCACTCAAAAGTTCAAAATTTATGGCGACTCTAAGGAACATCAGTGACTTGTGCGAGGAACGAAAACTAAAATAGAATCACATAGAAAAAGAGCAATGATTCCATAAAACCATAAATTTACAGTGTGTATAGAGGCATATATATACATACATACCTATATAGAGAGAGATTCAGAGAGAAGGAGAAAGGTAAAATGGTGCAATGGGAGTTCACATTAAGATGAATGAATAGGCTTGCTCTGACAATTCAACGGAAACTCATAAGCCCTAAGTTCCCCTAGACTCGTCAATTTGCTCGAAGTTGATGGCTCTTGACTGGAAGATAATGTAATATCCCCCACCAGCTACTGAGCTTTATGAAAGGTCACACCCTTGAAGCTAAGATTTCCCGGGAGAAGAAAAAAATGTAACACCCCGGTTTCCCGGATACATTAATTGATTAAATCAACCACAATATATATCACCAAATATAGAGTCAGAGCTCTAATTACCCTAATAAAAATTATAATTGAGAAATAATATGCATGGACAAAGAATGAATATCTGTCCATAGTGATGCAAGCTTCATAGCCTCACCATGTGAGGTTGGGTGGAAGTTTGGCTATAAATAGCCATGGTGCTGTCAAGAAAAATGCAGACAAGAAAGGAGAAAAAAATGATGGAGGAAGGAAGAGAAAGAGAGGAAGAAGAAAAAAATATATAGAAAGAAATTTTTTTGAGATTTTAGAGTCAAAAATTGGGTGGTGATTTTATTTCATATCGCTACCAAATTTAAGTATATTGTTTGTGATACTTCGAATTTCACATCCATTGAAGACATTGATGATTTTGATGTTTGTGGCAATATACAATATGCTCATGTATTTAAATTTCTTTGTAAGAATGTCCTTTTGATGTCTTAAATTTGTAATATTTCCTATTGATATTAAATTCTGCAAGAGAAAAATTGGCAGAAAAAAAGGGAGAAAAAGTGACAGAAAGGAGAGGAGAAAGGGAAGGATGAGGAGGAGGAGAAGTATGGTGAAGAAGGAGGAGGAGGAACAAGAGGAGAAGGAAGTAGAGGGCAAAGGAGAAAGAGGAGGAGGAGGAGAAGCAAGAGGAAAAAAAGGTGAAGGAGAAGTCACTCGAAAGATCAAACTTTATGGCGACTGTAAAGAACATTGGTGACTTGAGAGGAATGGAAACTAAAATAGAATCACATAAAAAAACAATGACTCCATAAAACCATAAATTTACGGTGTGTATAGATATATATATACTTATAGAGAGAGATTTAGAGAGGGAGAAAGGCAAAATTGTGCAATGGGAGATCACATTCGGAACTAAGTATTTCTTGGGTTTGTGATGAACGAAGACTCATAAACCCTAAATACCCTTATGCTTGCTTTGACAATTCAACAGAGACTCATAAGCCCTAAATACCCTTAAGACCCGTCAATTTGCTCGGAGTTGATGTCTCTACTGGAAGATAATGTAATATCCTTTTTTAGTTGTTGAGCTTTATGAAAGGCTACAAATTTGAACTCCCTTTGAAGCTAAGATTCCCTAGGAGGAGGAGAAGAATGAGAAGGAGAAGGAGAAAAATGAGGAGGATAAGAGTGAAAAGGAAGAAGAATGAGGGAGGAGAAGGAGCAGGAGAACGAAAAGGAAAGGAGAAACTAGAGAAGAAGAAGAAGAAATAGGAAAATCGGCAGGAAAAAGGAGGGAGGAGGAAAAATGATACGAAGGAGAGAGGAGGAGAAGAATGATGAAGAAAGAGGAGAAGGAGAAGAAACAGAAGCAAAAGGAGAAGGAGAGCGAGGAGGAGCATGAGGCTGGTGAAGGAGAGAAGAGAAGTCGCTCGAAAGATCAAAATTTCTGGCGTCTCTAAGGAACATCGATAACTTGCGAGAAACGGAAATAAAATAAAATTACATAGAAAAAGAGCAATGATTCCATAATCCATAAATTTACAGGGTGTATACAAACATATACACACATAAATACCTATAGAGAGAAGGAGAAAGGGAAACTGGTGCAATGATAGATTAAATTAGAAACTATGTATTTCTTGGGTTTGAGACGAACTTACAGGCTTGCTTTGACGATTCAACGGAGACTCGTAAGTCCAAAGCAGTGGCGGATCCATAATGGGGGCAGTTGCCCCCATTGGAATTTTAAAATTTTTAGGGCATAAGTATAATTTTAAAAGTTTTAAAATTTATTAGAAATTTGCCCCCACTAAATTTTTTTTAAAAGATTTATATGCGGTTATGATATTTTGACAAATATACGGGTCAATTATAAATGTCAAAAAAATTCCTTTAAAAGGCTAAATGCCCCTATTATGGGTTAGATTAAATTATATTGCTTTGGTGTTTTGAATAATTTTATTGTGATTGGTTAAATAATTCTTATATCAAAGTTTAGTCTAATAGAACAGTTATAGTTTATGTTTGTTTCGATTGATTGTTAAAATTCAACTATATATGATTGAACCAAGTTTTTTGGTTTAAATTTTTTTGGTAGGTGATTAGGTCTTATAGATAAATTTATAGTGATTTTTTTTTGTTGACACTTTTTGTTTAGTGCTCATATATATGAGTTGTTACTTTTATTGACGTTCTATTAATGAAATTATACTTTTGTGAACATTAGTAATTTTAATATTCATACAGTTTAGGTTGCTCCAACTAAGCAAAATTTTTGGCTCCGCCCTAGGTCCAAAATGCTCCAAGACAGGAATATAATGTAATATCTCCTAGTTGCTGAACTTTATGAAAGGCCACAAATTTGAACTCCCCTTGAAGCTAAGATTCCATAGGAGGAGAAGAAGAATAAAGGCAATGAGAAGAAGGAGAAAAAAGAGGAGGAGAAGAGTGAGGAGAAGAAGAAAGAGAAGGAAAAGGAAAAAAAAGGAGAATGAGAAAACACAAAAGGATGGAGAAGGAGAAGGAGAAGCAAAAGGAAAAATAGGGCAAGAAGGTGGAAGAGATGCAGAAGATGAATTAGAAGGAGAAATAGAAGAATGAGGGAGAAAATGGAAAAAGAGGAGAAAAAGGAGAAAGAGGAAAAGCGATAAGAAAGAGAGACGAGAAAGAGAAAGATGAGGAGAAGATTGAAGAAGGAGGAACAATGGCAAGAGGAAAAGAAGAGGGAGAAAGAGAAGTAAGAGGAAAAGTAGGTGAAGGAGAAGGCGAGAAGAGAAGTCACTCGAAAGATCAAGACCAGTCAATTTGCTCAGAGGTGATGCCTCTTGATTGGAAGGTAATGTAAATAGCCCCTTTTAGTTGCTGAGCTTTAAAAAAGGCCATAAATTTGAACTCCCCTTAATGCTAACATTCCTTAGGAGGCGAAGAAAATAAGGAGAAAAGGGAGGATAAGAGCGAAGAAAGAAGGGGAGGGGAGGAGAAAAAGTAGAGAAATGAGGAGAAGGAAGAGGAAAAGTAAGGGAAGAAAGATGAAAAGATGTAGAAGATGAAGGAGAAGGAGAAATAAAAAAGGAAGAAGAAGATGAATGAGGGAGGAGGGAGGAGTAGGAGTACGAGAGCGCAGAGAGAAAGAGAAAAAGGAAAATCAGCTGGAAAAAGACGGCGGAAAAGCGACAAGGAGAGAGGAGAAAA
>CAUOFW020003147.1:35076-58651 GCA_963454935.2 Ilex paraguariensis
AAAATTTTAGGATTTTCGTCACCTTTCTATAATAAATCTATGTCCTAAAACATATGTTAACTCTAATTAGTGACGAAATCAATAAATTATTGTAGGGTAGGGCACATTATTGAGTTATAATTTTTTTTCTCAATTGACTACAAAAGTTTATAAATTCATATTTATTAAAATTACATGTAATACATAAAAAAGTTAAGAATGGATATACATAACGTGTCTAAAAATTAAGAATAATATTAATTGTACATAATTTGAGATTTAATTAATAAGGAACCACTGACTTGTGGTTTTTTAAATAGATAGCAAACATTATTAAATAGTGAGATTTACTATTAAGTTTAATATCACGATGCATTAAATCTCAATAAAATTATTTAAAAGTTAATAATCATTTAGGTAAAAATATATCTTTATCAATATCACAAGAACACACTAAATAATATAAGGCCATAATTAAATATGTTTAACTTTTATTTTAAAAAAACACATTTAATGTAAAGAAAAAAGAAAGAAAAATTATTAATAAATATTATTTTTCCTCACAAACATCAATTGAGTTCTATTATTTTTATTTTATACGAATGAAGTCTTATTTTTAATAATTTATTTTAATAAAATCTTAAATTTCATAAATACTATATTTTATTATAATTTTATCATTCTATTTAACAAACAGTGACACCTTAAGGTTTCAAATAAAAAAAATTAATCTCGACTTATATCTTTAAAGATTGCTCGAATCTTAGTTTAAACCCTCAAAATTTACAAATATTAATTTATATACTAAAAGATATAAATTTATTTCAATGTGTATCTAGAACTAACTGTTATCCATTTACCGTTAAAAATATTTGGATTAATTATAACTTGTACCTTCAAAGTTTAAATATTTTCACATTTATGACTTAAAAAAATACATCCATTAATGCTCGTTAAATAACTCTCAATTGTGTTATGTCGTGTCTAACATTAAACAAAAAATAACTATTTAATGGGTATTGTAGGTAAAAAATAGGTATTTTAATTTTTTTTTAAATAGTATTATATGAATTGTCGCAAATGTAAACTAATATGACACAATGCAATTGACTCGACAAAAAAATATTTTTAAATGTGATAAAAATATTGTTTTATTAACTCGAATACGATACAAAAATAATAAGATATGACACAAAATGATACGACACAAAAATAATACAATATAACAAAATTAAGAGGTATTTAATGATGATTAATAGATGAAATTACTTTTGGACCATAAATATAAAATATTTAAGTTTGAAGGTGCAATTTACTATTAACCTAAACTTTTTTAACAACAAAATGAACGATAGTTAATTCTGGTGCACATTTAGGTATAAATTAATATTTTTAAAATTTGAAAGTATAAATTAAGATTTGAATCATTTTTTGAGGTGCAATTTGAGATTAGCCCAAATAAAAATCTTTAGTCGGTAAATCGGAGAATAAGCAGCTGTTATGAACTCGCGCATGTGTGGTCGCCAGGAAGTAATCGATTTTTAACTACAAATGCCAAAAGAACTCAAAAAGTCCCATAAAAGTTCATCTCTTCTCACTCTTTCTCTCTCTCTCTCTGCAAAATTATGTTTCATATGTGATCTATCTGTGAAGAATTTAGGATGGAGAAGTTACTAGCGGATCTTTGTCTGAAAGTTTTCCATTTGTTGGATCACCAGAATCTTGCAGCTGTTCAACAAGGTCAGTAGTATCATTATTCATAGAACATCCTCCAATTATATATATTCTCAATGTTAGATTTGAGAATTTTGTATTTTGTATGGTGAGATATTCAATTCATTATAAGATCCGAACTGGGTTTGTTGAATTCTCCTTCAATTATGCAACTTTGCTTGTAATGGTTATGTGTTCATTCATTTTGATTGTGGTACTGATACATGATTAGTGAAATTGCCTTTTTGTCTGGGGTGTTGTGTTGTAAATTATTTTGTAAGAGGTTTTTTTTTTGTTGATTCCTTTATAAACTTGACTAAATCTCAATTCTGGATTAACACAAAAATGAGGAAAATTAAATTCTGCATGAAATCGAAACCAAATCTGACCTCGTAGCTTATAGCATCTCTAAGATTGACTTAAATTTTTACTCAATTAACATTTGAGTAAAATATTTGATTTGGTACAAAGGGGTCTAAAGGACAAATTCAAATTTCAAGGAGGGTAAACTCAAATTTAAATGATGGTGAAATATGATCATTGGATCTTGGAAGGAGAATGAAATTTGGCCATTTGTGATTTGAGTCTCCCTTAATTTGAGTAAATATTTGATTATCGCTTAATTTTATATGAGTTTGAGTATAAAATTGGAGAATGTTTTTGGGGATTGTTTTTACCCAAATTTAAATTTGGGTTTAAAAAAGGTACGAGCTTGAGATGCTAGATCAATGTGTTGTGGCCCAAATTGATATCATCACAATTATATGAATTTGGTTGAGTTGTAAAATTGGTTGATATCACTTCTTTTCTCCATTATCTTCAAGAAAAATATTTGGAGATCAGGATTGGGTGTGTTTATTAACCTTCTTTCTGAATTTGTTACGGCGAGGCGTCCATAAATTTTGCTAGATTTTAAAAAGATTGAGCTGTTATGTGGCACAGCCCAAACTGTTTTTGTAACGCCCAAAAAACCCCCGTGGGTGACATTACATTCTAAAAACCATTTACCGTATGAGAGCATTAAGTAAAATTCATCACGACGAAAGTTTCATTCATCAACCATTCATATTTTAACAAAATTTGGGCAGAGTCTCCTTTGTACGGGGAGCTCTACCCAAAACACAACCTGTACAATTATATTACAATTGACCACACCGGGTCCACATATGCATAACTATTGACCACACCGGGTCCATTTTTCCATCATAAAATAAACTTGCATTCATCATATGTCATATCCACACTATCATCCCAAATTAATAGGTCTAATCTTGGCCTTTACATCTCCAAAATGTAATAATATAACGCAGCGGAAATAACAGAAATGAACTAGAGTTCAAAAGGATATTCTAAGCATAATCTAGTCTAGAACAAAATAAAAGTGTCGCTCTAAGCGTCCACCTCGGGATCCACATCCCCGTCAAGCGGAGTCTTCCAATGGGTGGGCTCCTCGGCTCCTAACTCCTCCTCAAGTGTGAAATCTGAAAAAATTTTATTTGTAGGGGGTGAGCACGAAGCTCTGTAGCAAAATCCTCTCAACTCAAACAAGGTTTGAAAAACATAGCAAACGGTCGGTCTCATTTCACAACTAACATATATATAGGTTTGGAATGAAAACAGTGACATTTTAAAAGAGATCTCAAGTTTAAACAATAGCAATAATCAGTTAAAAGAATAAAGTGAGTTTAGCATCGATAAACAAAATTCTAATTTAAGCTATTTAAGAAGGGCTTCTCCCTAAGCATTGTCCCATACCAATGCATCGGCAAGAACGACCCAACTCCCGATTCCATGTATTTTTGGTTCATCCCCGTACCATGTATGTTGATTGCTTCTCGTGAATCTACCTAACGATCATGCCTAGTCCACCAATTCCAACCAACAATCACAAATCTCTTTAGGAAGGGCGTGTACCGTCTCCTACGGCATTGACGAAATCCTCCCAAGGTGTCTAGTATACTAACCCTTTTCCTCGGTGTATATGTGAACAATAGTGATCGCGAGCACAACAACGATCCACTACGAGCATTAGGCAACCATCTCACCCCCCATTGGGATAGACTAACCTCTAACACTCTACGGCATCTCTCGAAGGTAATCCAAGTCCATCACAACAACCATACAATGAGGAAATCAAGAATATTCACAATTCACAACAATTTCCCAAATATAGTAAAATCCCCAATTTTGTTTTCACATTTGTCATATAATCGAATAATCCAAGAAAATATGCAAGAGATCGTAATCTATATCATGTTGTTATACAATATTCAACACTAAAGTTTTAAAATCAAAGACAAAGAAGAAATTAGGAGAAAATCCCCTTTTCTTGAAAACTAGGGCTTTGAAAAAAAAAAAAAAAAATCAATAGAGCTTTGGTGGTTACCCACCCTTCATATTGTTCAAAACATGGCATTTATTACAAATAGAACAAGAATCATGTATTTCATATTATATATATGAGAAGGAGAGTGAAGAAACATATATCTATATACATATATATATCTATAGATATATATCTAGCCTCAATGTGAGAGATTGAGAGAAAATCCCCTACCTTAAATCAAGATTCCAAGCTAAGACCCAAGCTTCAAGACCTTCTTGCTCTCCTTTCTTTTCCTCTTAATCTTCTCCTCCTAGGGTTTCAAAAGATTTGGGTGAGAGGGTAGCAAGAATGGAAGAAAATGGGAGGAGAATGTATTCTTGAAGAATTTGAAGTTTTGATTTCTACAAGGTATAAATCCCTCTTGATTGGTATTTCTATCTTCCTCTCTTCCTCTAAAATGGTTCCTAGGGTTTGGAGGGGTGAAATGAATGCTAAAGGGACGACATTAGGTTTTTATAGGGCAAGAAAATCGAGCAAAACCCGATATTTTCTGTTCAGAAAAAATCGGGTTTCCTTCGTACTGTTCACAGATTTTTGGTGCGACTTCCAGGTCAGTTTTGACCCATTTAGAGGTCGAATTGGAAATTTTTCATGAAATACACTTTTGTAGCCCTAGATGTCTACTATTTCCTGTCAAAATTTCAGATCAATTGGACATCAAAATATAAAGTTATGATCAAAATACTAAGCAGTGTCTATCACCCCTTTTTACCCAATTTCACTCCAATTTGGTTTTACTTCTAAAATACTTCCTAACTTCTAATACATCCCATATTACCTCTCCCAATGTTTTCCGACCTCCCGAATTCAATGGTAATGTTATTTTGAAAAAAAAAAATTAATATATTTATTTAGTTACCCTTATCAATCTTAAACACATCAAAAAAAAAAAAAATTAAGTTTGACCCAAAAGTCAATCCGTTCGAAACTCAAACTTCATGATTAATATTTCAACAATGATTCTAAGTTTTTATCCTCATTTTATTCATATTTGGAAAACTCTTAAGATATTAGTATTCTTATTTAATTTTTAGTACAGGGTCTTACAATCCACCCCCCTTAAAGAAAGTTTCGTCCTCGAAACTTACCTCAAGTAGCGAACAAATATGGATATTTCTCTCGCATCTCCCACTCCGGTTCCCAAGTTGCTTCCTCTACGCCATGATGTTGCCACAGGACTTTCACCAGCTGGATTACCTTGTTGCGAAGCACTTTCTCCTGGATATCAAGAATCTTCACCGGCTGCTCTTCATAGGTGACTCCATCTTGCACTTCAATATCCTCCAAATCCACGACATGCGACGTATCTGGTTGACATTTCCTCAACATCGAAACGTGGAACACGTCATGAACTCCTAACAACGATACTGGTAGCCGAAGTTGGTATGCTACTTTGCCCACTGTCTTGATCACTTCAAATGGACCGATGTACCTTGGAGCGACTTTTCCTTACTTACCGAATCTAAGTACGCCCTTCTTGGGTGACACTTTAAGAAATACAAAATCTCCCTCCTTGAATTCCAAAGGCCTTCTTCTCCTATCCGCATAGCTCTTTTGTCGACTCTGTGCTGTGCGTAATCTCTCCCGAATGAGCTGAATCTTCTCCATTGTCTCCCGTACAATCTCGGGCCCAAACATACTACTCTCTCCGGCTTCCAACCAACATGTCGGGGATCCACATGGTCTTCCATACAAAGCTTCATACGGCGCCATTCCAATACTCGCTTGGTAACTGTTATTGTACGCAAATTCCACCAATGGTAAGTGATCGATCCAACTCCCTTTGAAGTCCAATGCGCAAGCCCGTAACATGTTCAAAATCTAAGGGATTATGCCCAATGTTAGGTATGTACCCACCATCTATAGTGCTATGGCTCTTTTACTAACAAGCCTCTTATAAGATCCCTAGCAGAAAAACTGACAACGGGTTATTCAGGGAATTGCAGTGGCCGACCCACAACATTCAATAGAGTGGCACGATTTCCAGATCCCTTGAAGGAAGTCTTTCCACCAGTCCACGACACTCCCATGCCCTTCACCTTTGATGATTTCAGGGGCCAAGTACTCATGGGTCCCAACAAAAGACATTGACCGTGCTCCTGTGGGCTCGACAGTAAGCTCCGGCAATGGGCTGACTTGGTTTTCAGTTTCATTTTTTGGTTTTTTGACTTTCTTGGATTTACTTGAAAACAAGCAAGGGCCAAAACACGTTGTAGGGGCCACACATGATGGCTGAATACAAGAGGGCTCAATGCAAGCAGGTTGGACACAATATACAGGGTTCTTTCATAAGGGCTCAGTCTCAAGGGATGACAACTTGACAAGTGTTGGGCTGACAACACAGCGGAGGGAAAGGTCAAAGTCAGAAAGCATTATGTGTCCATCTTCTCGTACGAGGACGTTTTCAGGCTTGAGTTGGCGGTACACAATCCCAAGCATATGGAGGTATTCCAAAGCAAGGAGGACCTCTGCTACATAGAACCTGCATTTTGAAATTTGAGAGATTTTACCATTTAGTGGGAGCACAAATAACAGATATGCTCAAAACTAAAAAGATCCACGTTGCCTAACAAAATAACTTGTCCGTTACCCAGTACAATATTAAACAGCACGTGCACAAACTCTAAGCATCAAGCATGTGGCAAACTATGGATCACACTATAAAGGGATGACAAAGCTTAATCTTGAAATGCATCAGTTCCTACCGGCCAAAAAGAGAGGAGACAGAAAGCAAGAAGCTTTTTTGAAACAAAGATAAGGTTACTTCCCCTGCTTTTTGGCTTTCAACCTTGAACAATGTACATATTTTTTTCCCGAAAGTAAAATATGTATGAACTCCAGCAGAGAAGTCTACAGCTGAACTTATTTTCAAAAAATAAGCACCTTGTAGCCTCCATGGACAAAAACAAAGCACAAAGAGAACACTTACCTATAGCAAAAGGAAAGATGAGAGTCCTGTTTACATTAAATTATGTGTACACACTGGGAGGGAAATTTCAGGGGTGAGGGACGGAGAGAAGGAGTATTTGCAGGGCAAAAGGGGTATTTGCAGGGCGAAAGGGGTGTTTGGATAAAATTGCCCATTGAACTTGCAAATCTTATTGAAACTGCAGTTAAGGTTAGTAACTTTTTTATATATGGTATCTAATGGTAACTATTGACAATGTTTGGGGTAGGACTAGTACCTTACTACTGTTGTTTTAAAAAATGGAATAGTACCTTAACTTGTCCAACGACCTGCTTATTTTGGGATCACTAGGTCAGACATGACATCATGTTATTGTATGCGTGGTGAGCCTGACAGTTGTGAGAATATTGTATCGAAGAAACTCGTGGATCATTTGCAATTAGCTACTAAACTTCATCCTTCTCTCTACCAGATTGGGTGGATTAAGAAAGGACCCTCTATTAAGGTAACCGAGATATGTCATGTTCTATTTCAATTGAAGAGTTGTACTCTGTTGATGTCCTCTGTGATGTAGTAGATATGGATGTCTGTCACATTTTACTTGGAAGACCTTCATAGCTTGACATAGATGCAACTCTTTAGCGTAGGAAGAATGTTTACATTTTCTGGTGGAATGAGAAGAAAATTGCAATACTTCCTAAAGAAATTATGAATGATCCACCCAAAACTTTTAAGGTGAAGGGGAAGTTGTTCCTTTCTTTGACTAGTTCTGAGGTTGAGTTTGTAATGGTCTGTTTGGTAGAGTAGATAGAAAAATGAAAGGATGGAAAACAAAACTAATATACTTTTTATCATTCAGGGATAAAAAATAAGAAGGATATTTTTTTTGTGTTTCATAAGATGAAAAAAATGTATATTTTTTTAAATTTTAAATTTTTATTTCAACACACATAATTAACTTTATATCCACCCGTCCTCCCAATTTTAGAGGGATTGATTTTAGTGAGTTGGAAGGAAAACTAATTTATCCAATTTTTCATCCTTCTTATTTTTCTTCCTTACTAAACATAATATTTTATCTATTCCTCCAACTTTTCATTCTTCCAACATTCCATCTTTTTTTTTTCCATCGTACCAAACGAAACATAAATGATGCAAAAGAAGCAAGATATACATATACATTAGTTGTAAATGAAGAGGAAGCACCTACTGTGCAGATTCCTGTTGCAAAACAACCTTTTACAAAGAGATCACCCCAGATGAACTACCTTACCACCCATGCTACCCCATAAAAACTACCTGAAGATGGAGTTTGATGCTAACCTAATTTTTCACTACTTATAGGTAACCTTGATAGGACATCAAATAAACGATTATGAACTAAAAATTTTAGACCAATCTGTAGAAATGGTTAAATTTAAAAAACAGAATGAACAAAAATTACAAAGATTAGATATTGAAATAATGCTTACTTTACACAAATCTTCATATAATTCTGTTGGTAGAATGCAAAACTAAGGATTCAACATAATGTTATATAATCTTAAAAATTTATAATATCTTATTATATCATACAAGAACAAGGATCGTGAGCACACCTATTTCCATTGAAGATAATGATTAACTGGTAGAGATTTAACTCGGCTAAGCAATCCAATCAACTCGTTCACCACAACATCCAAAACCACATCTAGCGTTTAAGTATCTTGATAGGACATCAAATAAAAGATAATGAACTTCAATTTTTTGACCAGTCCAAAGAAAATTAATAACACTAGAAGTGGTTAAATTCAAGAAATAGAATGAACACAAATTACAGATATTAGATATTGAAATAATACCTGATTTACACCAATCTTCATATAATTTTGCTGGTAGAATGAAAAACTAAAGATTAAAAATAAATGTCATATACTCTTAAAAAAATCATAATATCTTACTTTATCATATAGGAACAAGGATCGTGAGCACACCTCTCTCAATCTCTGCTAAGCAATCCAACCAACTCGTTCACGGCAACAACTGTATGTTGGTGGAGTCAGCTTTTGAATGCTTAACATCCAAAAACCAAATCCCAATGAAATTGCAAAGGAGCAAAGAAAATTTTCCATAATATGGAAAACGATGCAAAGAATTATATTCAGACAACTCTTCCTGGAATGCTGGCAGGGATAACTGAGCTTTGTTGACCAGTTTCCTGTACAGGTGTAACAGAGTTGATGCTCTAGATCTCAGGTGACACCCAAGGCTGCACCCCAACAGGAAAGAGCACTTTTGTCTCTAAGTTATAGGCTGGTACTGAGTTTTGGTATCTGTATTCACTTGTAGTTGGCCACTAGATGACAGAGATAACTGAACAGATGAATTTAGTAAATTTAAGGGTCGAAGACATTGTCAGATGGTTAAAGCAGTCAACCAACAATGTGCTTAAAAATATTACATTACATGATGAATAGAGAGCCATTCTTGGGCTATCTAAACCAGGCATATAATTATTTGGAAACTGAGAATTTTGTGGAGGCTGTGGATAGGTATTTGGAATTCGAGCATTTTGCTGAGGTGTTGTTGTTGTGGTTGTGGATAGTAATTTCGAATCTGAGCATTTTGACGAAGTTCTGATGGAACAGGCATAACAAGCCTGTTTGCCTGAACTTCTGCCACTGGAATTCGATGTGGCGCCTGTGGCGGTGGCAGAACATGTCATGCCTGACTGGGCCATGAAGGTTGCTGCAGCACCAGTTGAGAAAATTGGATTTGTTAAGTGTGAAAAGGCATTCCAACTTTTGCCCACCAAACCGTCTGAAATTGTTGAGAAACCACTGGAATATATGGCGGTGCCTGCTGTGCTCGAACAGCAGGTGTTCCAGCAGGAAGGAACTGCAACAACATTTAGTTTTAAAAACAATAATGGGTTCCAATTAACATAAGATAATGCATGCAGGTCTCAAACAATTTAGGAAGAACAAAAATCCACACTTAGAGCATCAGTTCATAAAAGGATTATGCACGTTTTGTTTTAGTTAGAGCTCAGTTGAACATAAGATAATGCTTCAGTTCATAAAAGGATTATGCACGTATTGTTTAAGTTAGAGCTCACTTGAACTCTCAGAGTCCATTGAACTGAAGCTATAATAGGACTTTGAAATATCAAAAGGCTGAGGACAACTCAAGAGATACTTCAGGCATGAGAACAGAGATACGTATACAGTCTATTGGGACATGCAGAAAGACACACCGTAACCTGACAGAAAAGTTCTCGATAAGTCATTCCCGAATTAATTTAACTTATTAGTCATGTTTATGTTTTAGACACATAGAAGTAACCCAAATTGGAGACTTGGCAACTTTAGTTACCCTGTAACGTGCAGCAAGGTCATCAAAATCTACCCCCAAAGCACCAACCCCACCAGTTAAATCAGGAATAGATAGATAAATGAAGAAATGCAGCCATACCTGAAAAAGATAATCATTCTAAAACCAAATGCAGAACGCCGAAAACCATTCACTCCTCGTGGGAAAAAATACAGATTTGCTTCAAGAAGAGGAGTAAATATGCAAGGTAACGACACTAATAAATGGATGCCAATAAATGATACAAAAGAAGAGTAAGAAGATTGAGTTTGATGCTACCCTTATTTGTCACTACTTTTAGGTTCCTTGATAGGACATCAAATAAAAGATTTTGAACTAAAATTTTAGACCATTCCAAAGAAAATTAATAACATTAGAAGTGGTTAAATTCAGGAAACAGAATGAACACAAATTACAGAGATTAGATATTGAAATAATACTTGATTTACACCAATCTTTGTATAATTTTGCGGGTAGAATTGAAAACTAAGGATTCAACATATATCACAACATCTTACTATATCATCCACGAACAAGGATTGTNCGTATAATTTTGCTAGTAAAATTGAAAACTAAGGATTCAACATATATGTCAGATACTCTTAAAAAATCATAACATCTTACTATATCATCCACGGACAAGGATCGTGAGCACACCTCTTCCCATAAAAGATATTGATTAGCAGAAGATTTAACTCGGCTAAGCAATCTAACCAACTCGTTCACCGCAATATTTGTATGTTGATGAGGTATGCTTTTGAATGCTTAATATCCAAAACCACATCAAATAAAAGATTATTAACTAACTTTTCTAAAATAGTCCAAAGAAAATTAATAACACTAGAAGTAATTAAATTCAGGAAACAAAATGAACACAAATTAAAGAGACTAGAGATTGAAATAATACCTGATTTCCACCAATCTTCATATAATTTTGCTGGTAGAATGCAAATCAAATGATTCAACATAAATGTCATACTCTTAAAAAATCATAATATCTTACTATATCATACAGGAACAAGGATCGTGACCACACCTCTTTACATAGAAGATATTGATTAGCCGATAGATATTTAACTTGGCTAAGCAATCCAACCAACTCGTTCACCGCAATATTTGTATGTTGATGAGATATGCTTTTGAATGCTTAACAGCCACAACCACATCAAGTAGATGAATGAGGGAGGAGAAAGAGAATGATAAGGAAAAAGAGAATGGAAAGGAGATGGAAGGACGGGGAGAAAGAGAAGCAGGGGAAGAGTAGTCACTCGAAAAATTAAAACTTATGGCGGCTCTGAGGAGCATTAGTGAATTACGAGAAACAGAAACTAAAACAAAATCAGAGAAGGAAAAGTGGAAAAAAGAGAAGGAAGGAGAGGGAGAAGGAGACGCAGTAGAGAAGTCACTCGAAAGATCGAAATTTATGGTCAATTTCATTTTGCCCCCAATATGATTAATTTTCCCACGTTGTACACTCAAAGAAACAAAAACGTTGCAATGTGATCCATCGTTTTATTTTTGTGGTTTGGCCATCTGTTTTGTACCAAATCAACTAATCAAAAATCACAAAACAAACAGACAACCAAATGGAAAAAAAAGAAAAGAAATGAGATGGTGGATCACATTGCAATATTTTAATTTTTTTAAGGGGACAACGTGGAAAAATCATTTGGGAGGTAAACTGAGATTTTTTGTATCTTTTAGGGCAGTTTTGAGAAACATAAACTAAAACAAAATCGGAGAAGGAAAAGGGGAACAAGGAGAAAGAACAGAAGGAAGGAGAGGAAGAAGAAGAATATAGAAGAGAAGGATGAAGGAGAAGAGGAGGAGCAGAAGAAGAACACTAACACTAAATCAATATCACAAAGTACTCTATTGCAATGGACATAAATTTGTTGAAAGTAAAAAGGAGAATGTTAAGAATAGGAAGAAAAACGAGTAAAAGAAAAAGAAAAAGAAAAAGAAGAAGGTGCAGGTGAATGAGAGGAATGATGAGAAAGAGTAGAATAAAAAAGAGGAAAGAGAGAGGAGGATAAAAGAGAAAGAGAATGATGATGATGAGGAGGAGGGCAACGAGAAAGAAAATGAGGAGGAAAAGGGGGAGGAGAAAGAAGAGAAGAATGAAGGAGGATGAGAAGAAAAAGAGGATAAAAAAAAAGAAGTAAAAGGAATAGGAAGAGATGCAGAAAAAAGAGAAATAGAAGAGGAAAAAGGAGCATGGGAGAAGAAAGAGAAGGAAAGGGAGGAAAATTGGGAGGAAGAGGGAGCGAGTGGAAAAAGTAAGGAGGAGGAGGAAAATGAAGAAAAAGTAAAAAAAAAATAGAATTAAGTCAATATTTCAAAATACTCTTTTACGATGGGTATACATTGGTGGACAGGAAGAAAAAGGAGAATGATAGGAATAAGAAGAAAATGAAGGAGAGGAATAATAAGAGAGTTTAAGAAAAAGGAGTAGGAGGAGGAAGAAGAAGGAGAAAGGAAAGAGGAGGGTGAGGAGAAAATGAGAGAGGAAGAAGGATGGAGGAGAAAGAGAATGGAAACATGGAGGAGGACAATGAGAAATAGGAAAAGGGGGAGGAGAAAAATGAAAGAGGAGGGGGAGAAGGAAAATGAGGATGAGAAGAAACATACTGAAGGAGAGGGAGGAGGAAATAACCCAAATAATAAGAAAGAGTAGAAGAAAAAAAAGGATGAGGAAGAGGAAGAAGGAGGAGGATGGAACGAAAATGAGGAGGAAATAGAAGACAATGAAGGAGCTTGAGAGAGGAAAAAGAAGGAAAATGAGGAAAATTGGGAGGAAGAAGAAGTGGGGAGAAAGAGGAGGATAAGAAGAATAAAGAAGATAATGAGAGGAAGAATGAGGGAGGAGAACGAGAAGGATAAATAGGAAGATAAGGATAAGAAGGAGGAAGAGAATGAAAAAGGGAAGAATGAGGAGAAAAAGGAGAAGGAGAAAGACAAGAGTAGTCACCCGAAAGATTAAAATTTATGGCGACTCTGAGGAATATTGGTGAACTTCAAGAAACTAAAACTAAAACAGAACCAGAAAAGGAAAATGGGAAAAAGGAGTAGAAAGAAGGAAAGGGAGAAGGAAGAAGAGGAGGAAAAGTTGAAGAAGATGGAGAAGAAACAGAGAAGAGAAGTAACTCGAAAGATCGAAATTTAGGGTCAACAAAAATGCTCAATTTGCCCCTAGAATGATTAATTTTTCTACATTGCTCTTTCAAATAAATAAAAACGTTGCAATGCGGTCTATCGTCTTATTTTCGTACGGTCATCCATCTATTTTGTACTAATAGATGAACGACCCAATGGGAAAAAAAAATGAGACAGTTGATCACATTGCAACATTTTTATTTTTTTAAGGGGCAATTTGAAAAATTAATCATTTTGATGGCAAACTAGGAATTTTTGTATCTCTTATGGGGGAAAATGGAATTTTTCCCAAAATTTTATGACGGCTTTGATGAATATTAGGGAATTTTGAAGAATAGAAACTAAAACAAAACCGGGGAAGGAAAAGGAGAAGAAGGAGGAGAAGGAGAAAGAACAGAAGANAATCTCTGCTAAGCAATCCAACCAACTCGTTCACGGCAACAACTGTATGTTGGTGGAGTCAGCTTTTGAATGCTTAACGTCCAAAAACCAAATCCCAATGAAATTGCAAAGGAGCAAAGAAAATTTTCCATAATATGGAAAACGATGCAAAGAATTATATTCAGACAACTCTTCCTGGAATGCTGGCAGGGATAACTGAGCTTTGTTGACCAGTTTCCTGTACAGGTGTAACAGAGTTGATGCTCTAGATCTCAGGTGACACCCAAGGCTGCACCCCAACAGGAAAGAGCACTTTTGTCTCTAAGTTATAGGCTGGTACTGAGTTTTGGTATCTGTATTCACTTGTAGTTGGCCACTAGATGACAGAGATAACTGAACAGATGAATTTAGTAAATTTAAGGGTCGAAGACATTGTCAGATGGTTAAAGCAGTCAACCAACAATGTGCTTAAAAATATTACATTACATGATGAATAGAGAGCCATTCTTGGGCTATCTAAACCAGGCATATAATTATTTGGAAACTGAGAATTTTGTGGAGGCTGTGGATAGGTATTTGGAATTCGAGCATTTTGCTGAGGTGTTGTTGTTGTGGTTGTGGATAGTAATTTCGAATCTGAGCATTTTGACGAAGTTCTGATGGAACAGGCATAACAAGCCTGTTTGCCTGAACTTCTGCCACTGGAATTCGATGTGGCGCCTGTGGCGGTGGCAGAACATGTCATGCCTGACTGGGCCATGAAGGTTGCTGCAGCACCAGTTGAGAAAATTGGATTTGTTAAGTGTGAAAAGGCATTCCAACTTTTGCCCACCAAACCGTCTGAAATTGTTGAGAAACCACTGGAATATATGGCGGTGCCTGCTGTGCTCGAACAGCAGGTGTTCCAGCAGGAAGGAACTGCAACAACATTTAGTTTTAAAAACAATAATGGGTTCCAATTAACATAAGATAATGCATGCAGGTCTCAAACAATTTAGGAAGAACAAAAATCCACACTTAGAGCATCAGTTCATAAAAGGATTATGCACGTTTTGTTTTAGTTAGAGCTCAGTTGAACATAAGATAATGCTTCAGTTCATAAAAGGATTATGCACGTATTGTTTAAGTTAGAGCTCACTTGAACTCTCAGAGTCCATTGAACTGAAGCTATAATAGGACTTTGAAATATCAAAAGGCTGAGGACAACTCAAGAGATACTTCAGGCATGAGAACAGAGATACGTATACAGTCTATTGGGACATGCAGAAAGACACACCGTAACCTGACAGAAAAGTTCTCGATAAGTCATTCCCGAATTAATTTAACTTATTAGTCATGTTTATGTTTTAGACACATAGAAGTAACCCAAATTGGAGACTTGGCAACTTTAGTTACCCTGTAACGTGCAGCAAGGTCATCAAAATCTACCCCCAAAGCACCAACCCCACCAGTTAAATCAGGAATAGATAGATAAATGAAGAAATGCAGCCATACCTGAAAAAGATAATCATTCTAAAACCAAATGCAGAACGCCGAAAACCATTCACTCCTCGTGGGAAAAAATACAGATTTGCTTCAAGAAGAGGAGTAAATATGCAAGGTAACGACACTAATAAATGGATGCCAATAAATGATACAAAAGAAGAGTAAGAAGATTGAGTTTGATGCTACCCTTATTTGTCACTACTTTTAGGTTCCTTGATAGGACATCAAATAAAAGATTTTGAACTAAAATTTTAGACCATTCCAAAGAAAATTAATAACATTAGAAGTGGTTAAATTCAGGAAACAGAATGAACACAAATTACAGAGATTAGATATTGAAATAATACTTGATTTACACCAATCTTCGTATAATTTTGCTAGTAAAATTGAAAACTAAGGATTCAACATATATGTCAGATACTCTTAAAAAATCATAACATCTTACTATATCATCCACGGACAAGGATCGTGAGCACACCTCTTCCCATAAAAGATATTGATTAGCAGAAGATTTAACTCGGCTAAGCAATCTAACCAACTCGTTCACCGCAATATTTGTATGTTGATGAGGTATGCTTTTGAATGCTTAATATCCAAAACCACATCAAATAAAAGATTATTAACTAACTTTTCTAAAATAGTCCAAAGAAAATTAATAACACTAGAAGTAATTAAATTCAGGAAACAAAATGAACACAAATTAAAGAGACTAGAGATTGAAATAATACCTGATTTCCACCAATCTTCATATAATTTTGCTGGTAGAATGCAAATCAAATGATTCAACATAAATGTCATACTCTTAAAAAATCATAATATCTTACTATATCATACAGGAACAAGGATCGTGACCACACCTCTTTACATAGAAGATATTGATTAGCCGATAGATATTTAACTTGGCTAAGCAATCCAACCAACTCGTTCACCGCAATATTTGTATGTTGATGAGATATGCTTTTGAATGCTTAACAGCCACAACCACATCAAGTAGATGAATGAGGGAGGAGAAAGAGAATGATAAGGAAAAAGAGAATGGAAAGGAGATGGAAGGACGGGGAGAAAGAGAAGCAGGGGAAGAGTAGTCACTCGAAAAATTAAAACTTATGGCGGCTCTGAGGAGCATTAGTGAATTACGAGAAACAGAAACTAAAACAAAATCAGAGAAGGAAAAGTGGAAAAAAGAGAAGGAAGGAGAGGGAGAAGGAGACGCAGTAGAGAAGTCACTCGAAAGATCGAAATTTATGGTCAATTTCATTTTGCCCCCAATATGATTAATTTTCCCACGTTGTACACTCAAAGAAACAAAAACGTTGCAATGTGATCCATCGTTTTATTTTTGTGGTTTGGCCATCTGTTTTGTACCAAATCAACTAATCAAAAATCACAAAACAAACAGACAACCAAATGGAAAAAAAAGAAAAGAAATGAGATGGTGGATCACATTGCAATATTTTAATTTTTTTAAGGGGACAACGTGGAAAAATCATTTGGGAGGTAAACTGAGATTTTTTGTATCTTTTAGGGCAGTTTTGAGAAACATAAACTAAAACAAAATCGGAGAAGGAAAAGGGGAACAAGGAGAAAGAACAGAAGGAAGGAGAGGAAGAAGAAGAATATAGAAGAGAAGGATGAAGGAGAAGAGGAGGAGCAGAAGAAGAACACTAACACTAAATCAATATCACAAAGTACTCTATTGCAATGGACATAAATTTGTTGAAAGTAAAAAGGAGAATGTTAAGAATAGGAAGAAAAACGAGTAAAAGAAAAAGAAAAAGAAAAAGAAGAAGGTGCAGGTGAATGAGAGGAATGATGAGAAAGAGTAGAATAAAAAAGAGGAAAGAGAGAGGAGGATAAAAGAGAAAGAGAATGATGATGATGAGGAGGAGGGCAACGAGAAAGAAAATGAGGAGGAAAAGGGGGAGGAGAAAGAAGAGAAGAATGAAGGAGGATGAGAAGAAAAAGAGGATAAAAAAAAAGAAGTAAAAGGAATAGGAAGAGATGCAGAAAAAAGAGAAATAGAAGAGGAAAAAGGAGCATGGGAGAAGAAAGAGAAGGAAAGGGAGGAAAATTGGGAGGAAGAGGGAGCGAGTGGAAAAAGTAAGGAGGAGGAGGAAAATGAAGAAAAAGTAAAAAAAAAATAGAATTAAGTCAATATTTCAAAATACTCTTTTACGATGGGTATACATTGGTGGACAGGAAGAAAAAGGAGAATGATAGGAATAAGAAGAAAATGAAGGAGAGGAATAATAAGAGAGTTTAAGAAAAAGGAGTAGGAGGAGGAAGAAGAAGGAGAAAGGAAAGAGGAGGGTGAGGAGAAAATGAGAGAGGAAGAAGGATGGAGGAGAAAGAGAATGGAAACATGGAGGAGGACAATGAGAAATAGGAAAAGGGGGAGGAGAAAAATGAAAGAGGAGGGGGAGAAGGAAAATGAGGATGAGAAGAAACATACTGAAGGAGAGGGAGGAGGAAATAACCCAAATAATAAGAAAGAGTAGAAGAAAAAAAAGGATGAGGAAGAGGAAGAAGGAGGAGGATGGAACGAAAATGAGGAGGAAATAGAAGACAATGAAGGAGCTTGAGAGAGGAAAAAGAAGGAAAATGAGGAAAATTGGGAGGAAGAAGAAGTGGGGAGAAAGAGGAGGATAAGAAGAATAAAGAAGATAATGAGAGGAAGAATGAGGGAGGAGAACGAGAATGATAAATAGGAAGATAAGGATAAGAAGGAGGAAGAGAATGAAAAAGGGAAGAATGAGGAGAAAAAGGAGAAGGAGAAAGACAAGAGTAGTCACCCGAAAGATTAAAATTTATAGCGACTCTGAGGAATATTGGTGAACTTCAAGAAACTAAAACTAAAACAGAACCAGAAAAGGAAAATGGGAAAAAGGAGTAGAAAGAAGGAAAGGGAGAAGGAAGAAGAGGAGGAAAAGTTGAAGAAGATGGAGAAGAAACAGAGAAGAGAAGTAACTCGAAAGATCGAAATTTAGGGTCAACAAAAATGCTCAATTTGCCCCTAGAATGATTAATTTTTCTACATTGCTCTTTCAAATAAATAAAAACGTTGCAATGCGGTCTATCGTCTTATTTTCGTACGGTCATCCATCTATTTTGTACTAATAGATGAACGACCCAATGGGAAAAAAAAATGAGACAGTTGATCACATTGCAACATTTTTATTTTTTTAAGGGGCAATTTGAAAAATTAATCATTTTGATGGCAAACTAGGAATTTTTGTATCTCTTATGGGGGAAAATGGAATTTTTCCCAAAATTTTATGACGGCTTTGATGAATATTAGGGAATTTTGAAGAATAGAAACTAAAACAAAACCGGGGAAGGAAAAGGAGAAGAAGGAGGAGAAGGAGAAAGAACAGAAGAATAAGGAAAAGAAGAATAAACGAGGAGGAATAGATGAAGGAGAATAAACAAAGTTAATATTACACAGTACTCTTTTGCAATGGGCACACATTGATGGAAATGATGAAGAAGAAGACCGATAAAAATTGGAAGAAATAGGAGTAAAAGAAATGGACTAATAAGAAAGAGTAGAAAAAAATGAGGAAGGAGGAGGGAGGAGAAGGGAAAGAAAAGGAGGGGAAGAAGGATAGAGGAGAAAGACAATGATGATGACGATGATGAGGAGGAGGAGAAAAAGAAACCCTCCAAATTGTAGTTTTAGCCCGAAGCAAGGTGAAAAAGAAACGTGTACTAGACATAAGACATAAGTTTAACTGAGAATACACTTTAAAAGCAATTAAATACCGTCAATAGCAACTGATGCTTGGGCCTTGTATAAGGGAACATCACTCACCAACTCTGCAGCATTGTTTCGAATGACTGTGCGTAAAAAACACCGGCATCCAACACTGGTGACACTAATAGGAGTCCCATATTGGCTTCACTGGTTCTGTCTTGACTCTTGAGAAGTGGCAGGGTTACAAGGGAACTGGACTGACCAAGCTTCTCCAGGAGTTTCATGATTAGGTTGCCTACTGCAAAGGAAACAGCTGAGACTCCAAACCCTATCATAACATAGCATACTACTGTTGTTATATAAGACTTGGGAGGCCTCTGAACAGAAGCATTTTCAATGCTAAGTAGGCTGCCACATAGAAGTGAAGCCGCTGCTACTGCCACAAGCTTGAGATCTCTATATCATCACTCCTCCGAAATGAGAAGCCATAGATGACTGGAGGAAGTAGGCCAACAACGAGGAATGATTACACGGTAGCAGCTGCATAAAATAAGAAATTTTGTCTTCGTCCCAGTAGTTCCTGGTGTCATTCAACTNAAGGTTGCTGCAGCACCAGTTGAGAAAATTGGATTTGTTAAGTGTGAAAAGGCATTCCAACTTTTGCCCACCAAACCGTCTGAAATTGTTGNTACACGGTAGCAGCTGCATAAAATAAGAAATTTTGTCTTCGTCCCAGTAGTTCCTGGTACCATTCAACTCGCTTTGTTTGTTGATTGGAGGCCCCTCCAGATTGATATTTTTTCAGTTCCCAAAGCTGTAAGCTAACATGTTAGTTTAAGATGCAAATAACTTTGAGTAAATGCAAAAGAAACATGTTCTATAATGCATATTCCACATCCTTCCCATATGTATCACTGTTATGGTCCTGAGTTGGATTAGTTTGAATATCAGTGTCCTTCGAAAGTTCTCATGCATTGATTTTTCACGTATGTCAATGAATACAATTCTAGTCGACAGACACAACATTCAAAATCAACTCTATTCAATAATAGTAGCTTTCAAGGAGAAACAAGAGCAAAAGAAGGCCAGAAAGAATGAAAGAAAACACCACTAGTTAGTTGCTTTTCTGTCATTTTAGACATTCTGCAAGTGACTTTTTTTTGGGGAATATAGTGTTGTTGGAAGGAAGGAAGGAAGGAAGGAAGAATGTATTAGCACAAAATCATCATAGAGTTCAAAATATTACATTTCCACATACTACTTATATTTTTCCTTAACGGAGAGTGATAAGGATGAAACTTTGGTTATAAGTGCGTCAGTTAACTAGTTCATGATACAAACAAACTAGAAACAATTCCAATTGGAGGTGACCATGCCAGCACACTCTCTAGATACTTGGTTCCAAATAATGTCCCTGTTGTAACAGGATGTATTGTTAGTTCTAAACCATCCAAGTTGGTGGCCTCCTCTCATTTGCTTAAGCCAAAAATCTTAAAATTTCCGTGGTTGTGACGACTCCTGTACCATGAATTCTTTTTTATTCATCAGAGTTCTGAATTACATCAAGTTGATGATACAAAACAAATTTGTGTTACGTGAGTTCTACAAGCATAATAACATGATTCAGCATCTAATCAACACATGAATTGGTACCAACCAATAAAGCATGATTATCTGAACAAGACGAGTCTTATATACACATATTTCTAAAATTTGAAAGGTTTTCAGATAGGGATATTTTTGGGAGTCATACACTTGTTGCCAACAAGCACCAGTTTTGCGGTACAGAACATATGTTGATTACCGAAAGGAGTTGAAGTGGAAATTTACTCGCATCGTGACCCATGACAAAAAAGTCCTCCAATCAGATTTGCTAATCCCAAAGCTAAAATATTCACTGCAATACCATACAAACACAATCAATAGCCAATATACCCACAAACTTTTGGGACTCGAAATAAATTGGTAGTTGATAAAATAGTATAAGTTAAACAAAGTCGTAACACAAAAAATGCAGGAAGAAGAAGAATAATCCGCTACAAAGTTGTAACACACAAAATCTGCTACAACGTTGGATCATAACACAATAGAATTATAAAAAGTTGTCCACCCAGTATTGCTGCTTAGTCTATTTTCCTGCAATGCCAAAAATAATAATAATAATTAGAAAGAGTAGCAGAGGAAGTGAAAAAAAAAAAAAAAAAAAAAAAAAAAAAAACCTTAGCAGTAAGACTGGATACATAAAGCAATAAATTTTTTTTTTAAAAAAATTAATGCAAAAGTCGAGACAAAAATAGTGGGAGAAGAGGTTACTCAATCTTAGGACGAACTGGAACATGTTTTGATTTGAAGCAAGGCATCAACACTAAAAAAAGCTTAGAAAGAAAACAAAACAGAACAAAGTTGGAGAAGAAGGAGATGAGATAAGTTATAAAAAACAAATAACAAAACTAATATGAAATAAGCCGTCAAAAGAAAACAAATATTCTTTTATCGAGTTATCACTAAAAATAACATGAAAAACGAGGACTCAGTGTGTGTAAAGAGAATTCTCCCTCACCATGGCAAAAACTGCAGGAAGGACAGGAAAAATGGTTATAATTGTCACCACAAACACGCCGTTGAGGAAGAGAATAAACGCAGCGAGGATTGATTGAAGCATCACCCAACGAGCAATGGCCACGGAATCTTGGAAAGTTGCAGCAAATTTAAAACCAGATATCACAATGATAGACATTGCAGAAAGAGCAACAATAACAAATATATTTCCTTTGGCAATCAGGTGTGCAAAAGCGAGACTACAAACATAAATAAACAAAGATATGGTGCCATATTGTAGACACGCTTTAGAGATGAGTTCTTCAACCTTGTGACCACCTCTAAANAGATATGGTGCCATACTGTAGACGCGCTTTAGAGATGAGTTCTTCAACCTTGTGACCACCTCTAAATAATATCAACACAACAACAATGAAAGCCAAAGCTTGAACAAGCACCATTGGCACAAAATATTTCATTTCATCTGTAGGCCAAGATATAGCTACAAAAGGATGGAGCAGTAGTCGAAGAAAGATTACTAACCCAACATATAGAATTAATTGAAAACTAAATTGACCTAACATTAACTTGATGGTGAGTGTTCTATTCATTCTCTTGTGTTTAGGATGGGGGAAAGTTTAGAGGTGTTTTGTTTGAAGTTAAACTCTCTCTTTTGGAGTGTTCCAATTCAATGGTGTTTGCCCCCATCCAATTTCATTTCATAAGAATTGGATTGTTAAGATTTGTTAGTAGATTTTGAAATTTCAAATTTCAAAATTTTATTTGAATAAGCTAAATTGATATTTGTGTATAAATCTTGACCATTCAAAGAGAGCCGAAAGATCCTCCAATTCTTGTAAAATTTTTATTTTATTTTTGGTCAGACAATTCTTGTAAATCAATTGGTTAGTACAAATCTTAACCATCCAATTGATTTAGTAGACTTTAAATTTTGAAATTTAATTTTTTTTGAATCAGTTAAATCTATTTTTGTGTATAAATCTTGTCCATTCAAAAAGAGTCGGAAGATCCTCCAATTCTTGAAAAATTAGAGAGGCTGCTTTTCATATTTTTCATTTGCAGAAACAAGGATTAGTAGCATTACTCCAGTGGCAACTTTTTATTACCATAGAATCTTACTAAATATCTCTTTTTTCTTTTTTCCTGTTTCTGTTTTTTTTTGGGTGGGTTAAGTACTACGGTCTTTTTATTTGGTGTTATCTTGGCATAACTGTACATGCTAAGTATTAAATTTTCTAACAAAAAGTGTCGAAGTGTGCGCTCACGTGACACAAATGAATTAAAGCTCAATCACACGAGTGACACACTGCGCCACTTTTCGTTAGCAAATCTAACAGACGTTGACAAAAGAGTTCAATTGATAAAAAAATAAATAAATATTTAGAGACTTAATTGACACAAGAGTCATAGTTTAATGGTCATAAATCTAATTTAATCTAATTTATTTTAAATGTGCACTTGAGATCGAATTATAACCAAAATACTGGTAAACTCAAAATTTAATTTGTCAGTAGGATTTTGATTGCATGAGCGGTTGAACATTCTGAAGGATTTTGATATTTAGTGTTCGATGGTNGTAGGATTTTGATTGCATGAACGGTTGAACATTCTGAAGGATTTTGATATTTAGTGTTCGATGGTCTAGCCCAGCCCATAACCAACCACGACCTTAAGAGCAAAGAAAAATAGCCCAATGAACTTAGTGTGCCAAGCCCAAGCTTATAAAGAACATTTCGATTATTATATTGTAGTGCATCATTTACTGAAATAACCGCTTTCATGTGGTCAAAAAAAAAAAAANGCCTAGCCCAGCCCATAACCAACCACGGCCTTAAGAAAAAAGAAAAATAGCCCAATGAACTTAGTGTGCCAAGCCCAAGCTTATAAAGAACATTTCGATTATTATATTATAGTGCATCATTTACTGAAATAACCGCTTTCATGTGGTCAAAAAAAAAAAAAA